>JALPQI010004592.1:0-63837 GCA_025490895.1 Thaumatotibia leucotreta
AGCACGACCGGATACCGAAGAGCGTTTCTTGATACTTGATGACTGTAGTTAAAATATATTTTTTAGTACAGATGGTGTACTTTTTAGGCTCTAGTGCGAGAAGTGGGTCATTTTACGTCAGGTCCAAAACTTCGGAGGGCCATCTGTACTAAAAAACGTCGTACGAGATACGTGCAATGCAAATACGAAATTCGTAACTCGTGTCGATTTAAAACACTATTTGGGCTCTACTTTTCACTTACGATCAGGTGGAGTGAAGCCACTTTGCTGTGCCAACATTCCAACCAACTCCCTATCGGTCGTGTTTTAAAACATCGCCACTCGTTTCGAATTTCATGTTTTTCGCATTTGTGTCGTAATGTACTAATTTAACATTATGCACGACATAATACACGAAGAAATTATTACTAACATGTAGATTGCAGTAATTTTTGAACAGAACTTCTGTTTAACAAGTTGCAAAGAACTTAAAAGAGTGGGTCATTTGGCAGTACTCAAACGAGACGTCACTCTTGAGTATTTCATATAAAATTCCATAGTGGTGATCGTTTTGACAGTTCGAATAAAGATGCTGATTTGACTTGCCAGTCATCATGCCTATTCTCGTAGATTTTTTGAACGACACAATTAATCGAGTAAATTCACGAAATTTTAGTGACTAAAGAACACAAATCAGTAGTTAAATGGTCATAGATGGGCATTACTTTGAGCGTTTTAACCACCGTGACTTCGGTGGCAACATTATTACCCGATTTCAATGGGTGAGACTCATGCATTTTTTGGATATATTGGTATTAGTCAATTACGTCTACAAATATATCCAAAAGTTCTTGCATCTCTCACGGGATTCGTGCGATCAGACTGCCACCGAAGTCACAGCTCACAGCGGTTGAAACGTTCTGAGAAGTGCCCAGATACTGACAATAAGAACGCAAAGTAGCGGCCACGTACCGGAAGGCGCATTGTGGGTACCATCTTCCGACTGTAACTGTAGTTGAAAGCCATTTTATGGGCTTTAATAGTAATTTGACCGGTAAGTATACAGTTCTGCCAATAAACACGATAGTGATAGCACGCTGGTACGCGGGCGTAAGGTGGGCGGTTATTGATGCCGGCATCGGTGCATTTACCCTAATCGCCCGGCCGAGTTATTGGCATTGCTAGATGCCACGGATAGTTAAGCTGTGTTTATTGCAGGTTAAATTATATCTATTTTAAGACTTTTGTGCTGTAGAAAGTGGAGAAAATAGTTAGATAGGTACATTAGTTATCATCATCATCATCATTAGCCAAATGACGTCCACAGCTGGACATAGGCCTCCCCATATTAGTTATACAAGCATACAACACTATTATTTTCTACCTAAGTAAATATTTATATGAAATTAATGTGTTTGAACAGATCAAAAATTATTTTAAGGAATTCTTCACGCTTAGTCGGCAATATCCTAAGTATGAAACCATTATTCATAGAAACTGATTTTTAACTTAGGTTATGTATATTTTTTCTTCTTTCGAAACAAAAAATACGTAAATTCAAATACGAAGTTAGGTTTTACTCTGGGGAAAAGTAATATCTTTACCACTCTATATTATATCTTCATCACTTTTTCTTTATTTAATGATAAGAGGAAAAACTCGAGTTTGTTATTTATTTAAAAATTAAAATAACCTGATCAATAAATCGCCATGCTAGGCATAGCACTAACTCCACCAATTTCTCAATTGTGATAGCCCCAGCAAGTGGGCGTTTATTTATGCCAGCCGGCCGGCGAACGGCACGTTTACCCTAATGCCTGATATTGAGTTGTTGGCAAAGTTCAATGGTTTGTAAAGGTGCATGCAGACCAAAAGAGCATTCGCTGTTCTATCCCCCACTCTACGAAATCAACGAATCACGTTTCGTGTAACGATCGAATTTCGTAGAGTAGGGGGATAGAACAACGAATGCTCTTTTGGTCTTCATGCACCTTAAGGTGTGTTTCCTAAAGGGCTTATTTTTTATAGGTTTTCAAACAGATGGTACTTATTTTATGTAAGGTCGAAATCTGTCAGCCTCCGTAGCCTAGTTGGTAGTTGGTAGTGACCCTGCCTACGAAGCTGGAGGGTCCGGGTTCGAATCCCGGCGAGGGCATTGTTTGTGTATTTATTTGTCACAAATACTTATTTGTTCCTTGGTCATGGCTGTCTATGTATTTAAGTCTATCTATATGTATCTATCTATTATATATATCGTCGCTTGGTACAGTCGAGTGCATCAATATATAGACACATTTGTAAGGGATCAGTATGGAGAAGTGTATATTTATATTAATGCCCTTGACTGTACCTACATCACAAGCCTTAATTGAGCTTACCGTGGGACTAGGTCGATTTGTGTAAGATGTCCCAAGATATTTATTTATTTAAAAGAAAAGAAAAAGTCATAAGCGCTTTTAAAAATACACTCTTTAGAGTTTTGTTTTGATGTGATGCCACGATCATTCGTTATCGGTCTGTACTATTTAATCAAATTCAATTATTTATTTCGCAAGCAATTCCATAAGCGGTAGTAAAGTTTCACAATAAAATATCTTGTGTGATATTGTTAGTAATAATAAATAATAATATGTATATACAGTTTAAAGTAAAAAAATCTAGGTAGTACGTACTTTTATTTACCGCAGAAAAACAGTCCAGATTGTTCCAGAATTGTTCAATATGACCTTGGAACGTGTCGGAGTGAGTGAGACAAATACTCGAAATTTACTAATTTCTAAGTTCCCAGTGCCAGACTTCTATTCTAGAGGTGCGAGTTCGAGATTTTTCCATTTTCTAACGTCGTTCTAATCTTTGTTTATTGAAACCAAAACAAACGGGAAAGCACGAGGCCAGCTGGGATCTATTTCCGTCGGCCTCGGGTCAACGCCCCGGCCTTGCCCGGCCTTGGCTGTTGACACTGCTAACCGTACCGTATGCCGTAGGTATATTAAAGTACAGTTAGCAGTACAGACGGTGGTGATTGCCTGCGGAGCTGGAGGTCCCGAGTTGGGACCCCGGCGAGGGCATATCTTTGCATAATTAGGACGACACTGCGACCATTTATAACATGGACGTCTAACGCCAGATCAAAAATGCCCCCAAAAACAATTGTTCAATTGTGCCAAGATGGGCAGGACATAGCGCTTTTCTTAACACCACGCATATTTCGGAGCAACATCTTAGACAAATGTTTATACAGGGTGTTTTTTTTTCGACCGTTCAAATTCTACGTAGTGAATGTGTAGGTCATACTCTATGACCTCTATGACCTACACATTCACTACGTAGAATTTGAACGGTCGAAAAAAAAACACCCTGTAGAATATAGCCAATCACAACTTTGATGGACCAATCACAACTATTTTTAATGGCGGTTTGAGTTTTTATAGGTTGACATTGAAATTCAATGCCGTGATTGAAGATGGGGTGACACATGTCAACTAAACTCCAGGACCGTTTTTGAAATGCATTTTAATATGGTGTGCGGCTTCCATGTCTTATTTGTTCGTAGGGACGACACCAGTGATGGACAAGGACTACTGTATGCAACGTCGATCTATTTCCGTCGGCCTCGGTTCAACGCCCCGGCCTTGCCCGGCCTTGGCCGTTGACACTGCTAACCGTACTTTAATATACGGCCTCCGAAGCTCAGTGGGTAGTGACTGCCTGCGGAGCTGGAGGTTCCAGGTTTGGATCCCGGTTAGGGCATATCTCTGAGAGATTAGAGTGACGGCACCAGTGATGGGTGTAGGTACTATTGTATGTACACTCGGACATAGTTATACAGGGTGTTTTTTCAGGGTGTGAACGGTCGAAAAAAAAAAACCCTGTATATGTCAGTGCAAAGTTCCAAACGGAAAGGTCACGACTTTTAAAATAGACCTTATGGGTTATTTAATAAAGTCCATTTTAAGCACCGTGACAAGGCACCTTTCCGTTTGCACTGACACATAAATACAATTTTAGACCTTATGAAGTTATGATTCCACACGTAAGTAAAACAGTGTATACATATTTATGCCCTTGACTGTACATTAATTTTGATTCTAAAGAAAGAAAAACCCTGCGCTCAATATTAATCAATGTTGTCGATGAATCCATAATTATTAGCGATTGGTGATAAGTTCGTAACATTGAAAAGTTGCCAGAGTTACATTTGCACTATTAAAATAAGATAAACGGTCTACGGGTCTACGGTCGTACCGGTTACGAACGCCAACATTTCGCTATTTAACCGACTTCAAAAAGGAGGAGGTTTACAATTCGTCGAAATCTTTTTTTTTTTTTATGTATGTTCCCCGGTTACTCGAAGACGCGTAGACCGATTAGAAAAATTATTTTTTTGTTTGAAAGGGTATACCTTCTAGTTGGTCCCATTGTCACCGAATCCAGATCTGATGATGGGATCCTGGAGAAATCGAGGGAACTCTTCAAAAGTTGTAGGCACATATGACATTTTTCATTTATTTTCGAAGACTGATCAAGTATTTGCGTCTAGTCATGAACGTTTTAAGTTGGTGATCTGATGATGGAAGGTTTGTACCTTCCTAGATTCTAATTGCTAAGGAGTTGTCTCCTTAGCAATTAGGAGTTGAGGGATAATTCTTTAAGTATAACATATGTCGTGTATTTTAGAAGCTATTTGAGTATTTGCCTTTAGTTGGTCATCCTTTCATATTGGTGAGCTGATGATGAAAGGTACAACTCCTTAGAGATTAGGAGTTGGGGGACAATTCTTTAAATATAACATATTTCATGTATTTTGGAAGCTATTCGAGTATTTGCGTTTAGGTGGTCATCCTTTTATGTCGGTGAGCTGATGATGGAAGGTACAACTCCTTAAAGATTAGGAGTTGGGGGATAATTCTTTAAATATAACATAGTTCACGTATTTTGGAAGCTATTTGAGTATTTGCCTTTACGTGGCCATAGTCTCATGTTGGTGAGCTGATGACGAAAGGTATAACTCCTTAACGATTAGGAGTTGGAGGATAATTCTTTGAATATAACAACTGTCATACATTTTCGAGATCTATTCAAGTGTTTGCTTAGTAGTTATGATTATGACATGTTGGTTAGCGGTTAGTGATTCTTTAAATAATATGGGCATGCTAAGGATGTTACCTATAATCTTTGAAATTATTCATACCTGCTGATGGATACAATGTATATCTCCTTGATAATGGGATAATTCTTTGAATATTTAAGTTATCCAGGTTTTCAGGCTTATTACAGTGCAGTACATTCTAATTATAAGTATTTAGAGCATACTAAATAACGATTTTACACTACTAAAAAGCAAAAAATAAAATATTTTAAAATAAAAATAAAACCGCCTTCAAATCTTCGCCCGAACTAAAAAGTAAAAAATAATTTTAGTTCCTACTTCTTAGGATTTCCTACCTAAACCTTTAAACTTTTACCCTATTCATTGAAATAAAATATTATGGCTAGGTATCCTACAGGTTTCTTAGAAGTCGGTGCCAAGCCAAATATGTTCACTTCGCGAGTATAATATGACTGTATTTGATAGAGCTTTGTAACTTACTGTCACTCCGGTTATGCTTTCATCAAAATGGCTGAGGTAGATCATTCTGTTAATAAAAACATAGGTAATCGGAGTGACAGTAAGTTACAAAGCTCTATCTAATATATAACTATGAACGTATTTGGCTTGGCACCGACTTCTAAGAAACCTGTAGGATGCCTAGCCAGTAGGAAATCCTAAGAAGTAGGAACTAAAATTATTTTTTACTTTTTAGTTCGGGCGAATTTTTGAAGACGGTTTTATTTTTATTTTAAAATATTTTATTTGAGTACCAAAAATCTACGACAATCAACAAAAACTATACAAATTATTTGATGCTGAAGCTGAAAAGCCTTCGCTGGATTCAACAACAAAAATATTACACTATATATTATGCCGTGTGGTGACGGCAGTAAGAATACATTTGTCACCACCCCAACTCCTCCTGCGGGTGTCGTAAGAGTCGACTAAGGGATTGAAGTGTCACTACTGTCACTGACCACTATTTGACAAAAGATTGATGATGGGCAGCAGAGTCATCATAGTGGACACATTACTGCGATCACCAATCCGCTTGCCCAGCGTGGCGATTATGGGCATTTACCTCCTAATGCGTTTATACGCATAATCAATAGGAGAGGCCTACGTCCAGCAGTGGACTATCATAGGCTGATGATGATGATGATGATATATTATATTGAAATAAAGCTCTTATCTCAGTTCTAATTTGATACTAACATACGAGGTTGCTAAGAGTAATGACAGTTATTATAGTGAGTTTTGCTTGTCAGCCGACGATATATGTACAGAATATTGCATATGCCATATATTATATTTCTTGCCCGAAGTTTCGCCATTCACAGGGCCCGTTGCACGAAAAAGGTGGGTCGACTCACCGCGACAATGGCAGGAAATCCGCGGTGTCACTGTAACAAGAAACGCATACATTACACACAAGTGTACAATAAGGCGGATTTCGCTAAAGGGGTTCAATTTACGCGCTTTCCGACCAAGAATGTCAAAGTTGACTAACTACTTATTTCGTTGACTTGTTTATTTAGAATTCAATTAGTATATAATCCAATATTAAAGGGGTGTAACGGTAAAAAACTGTCAAATGAAAAACTCGGGTCTATATGGTTAAATAGCCATCAATGTTGGGTTTAGAAATTAAAGAAGAGGTCTTAAATGAACTAACTTAGATTTTTTTTGCTACTGCAATTTCAGTATTAAAGAATACTGAATTCTAATTCTTCTTGAAAAAAAAAGAGTATGTAAATAAAGCTATAGGTACAAGTTCTTCCGAACCTCTTCCAAATTAATTCTTCCAAGCCCTTTTTTTTAATTCCCCACTGCACGATTTCACGTTCTGCAGATGTGACCGTTATTTCTTTTACTTTTACCATTTAGTTATACTTATTGTACTCATAAACGCCGAGGCAGCGTTACTCAAGCTCGAGTGGAATCCTTTTACTCGCTAACAAGCCAAGATGAAAAATTGCATCAAAACAGACAAGGGATAGATATAGCCATAGTTAGACGTGTCTACTCGTCTGACCTAAATAAACCATAATCCGTGGTATTATTTTAAAGAAACGAGATTTAACGTGCTGCCTTAAAGTATCTACATATTGAGTAAAAATACTCATACCTTTGAAAATGCAGGAACATAATAATTAAAACTAGTCAATTAAATGTGCCTCTAAGGTACTTACATATTAAGCATAATATTTATATTATTATACAATAGTAACCCCAATAGTTCCACAATTCGTGCCCACGCAGGAATAATCTAATATTTATACAAATTTAATATTTCTTTTTCGACGATATTAGCTTACTAAGGCCTGTTCCGAAAAGTTTTTTTACATACCGCATTTATGATATTAATGAAACCATGATGACCAGCAAAGATATTTTATTTTAGTTATATTATGGATAGTGTCTATTTAGAAAATATATATACATTTTATATTTTGAGATTTTTGCGACTGAATAAGCGGATTTTTCTCTTCAAGCCTGCCATTAAGTTTTGCACGGTGGTTTCGGTGACTTTTTTGGCGTGTTTTTTCCACTTCTTTTTAAAATCTGCTTCTGATGTTGCTGGTGAACAGTTCTTACGCAGCTCTGCTTTTACTAATGCCCAATAACGCTCGATGGGCCGTAGCTGGGGGCAGTTCGGGGGGTTCATATCTTTGGCCACACATTGCACGTTATTTGAAGCCAGACATTCTTGTGTGGCTCGGGCATAATGTGCAGTAGCCAGGTCGGGCCAAAACAACACATCCCCTTCATGCTGCCGTATAAATGGTAAAATAAATCCTTTGATACATTTCTGGACATAAATATCTGCATTTATAGTACCGTTTGTAATAAATGACCCAGTGCGTTTTCCGCAAGAGCATATTGCTTGCCATATTAAATATTTTTCTCCAAACTTCTCCATAAAAATATATTTATTTTGATCGCTGATATTCGCCTTAGATTTGGTTGTAAAGAATTGATCACCTGGCAAAGTCGAAAAATCTTTTTTTACATACGTCTCATCGTCCATGAGAACGCATGCTCCGTTCAAATCGCAAAGCAGCTTGTACAATTTTCTCGATCTTGTAACGGAACTATTGAATTGTTTTATCGACTGTTTTGGGGCTTTTACTTTTTTATAAGATTTTAAATTTTGACGTACTTTCGCTCTCTGGACCATGGAAGGACTAGTTTTTAATTTTTTTGCCACGTCCCGCACCGATAAGCTACAATTTTTCTCATAAGCAGTCATTATTTTCTTTTCTAAAATTTTATTTGACGGACCTGTGGGGCGTCCACTTCGAGCTTTGTCTTGAATTCTGTATTCATTGAAGTAACGATTAACTATATTTCGCACCGTTGCACGACTTACATTTAACATTTTTCCGACCGCCGCAAATGATGAACCGGGATTTTCCATATACGTTCGCAAAACATTTTCTCTCCGAGTTAATTTATCGTCTTGCATTTTGAATAAAAACAATACCCAGCCTAAATTAACAATGTCAATTGATACATTAAAATGACATAAGCTGAAAACTATAAACAGAAAAAAAAACATTTACCAGCCAGAATTTTAGTAATATGCAAACTTTGTAAAAAAACTTTTCGGAACGGGCCTTATGTATCGTTGTATCGGTCTTATGATCATTTACCTACTATTTAATCATTTACTACGTTATAAAATATCTGTTATTTCTCAGTTACATTTTACGTTCTGGATCATTAAATGCTGCACACTGCAACTTTAATGTGCATCGATCGAATATCGACGTATGTTCCGGCCTCAACTTGACCGAGTGAGGTTAAGAGCTTTCTTGTCTGTCTTAGATTAAAATATAATAATTATATATTTGTAGTCATTAAAATATATGATATTGTCAATAAATTCATTTTCTATGGAAGTTTTTCGATCGTCGCGCCACCTATTTATATAGAAACACACAAGAACGAAGACATTGAAGACACTATAGGTAAATTTTCATGTCTACACTACACACTGTCACATCTGTTTCTTTTTAAGTCGGAGTACTATGATCTCATTGACCTCTGACACACTTACATAAACCCAGGTGTAGCAACACAATAAATCTCAGATAATGCATGTTTTGTAGTGATAACATAATAAATACTAACCGAAAGACAGAAACCTATACGAAACACCAAGGCATTTAATACATTCATCTTCTAGAGTATACTACACATTGAATATACCTAAGTGTAGTCTCTATGCATGTAACTATCTTGCGTTTAGAATTGGTAGTAGGTACATTAAGGCGAAGCCATCCAACGCTTTCATGGATATAACTTTACATTTTTTATGCCTGTAAAATTCAAGTACGTATTGCAATAATATTAGCGACTTTTTTACAAATATTAGGTCTTGATTCCATTATAAAGATTCAAAGATTTTTATTTGCTCAACATAGGTGAGGAAGGTGAAATGTACAGTGTAAAGTATATTATTATCCATCCTATTCCATAAGTGCCCACCTATTACCGACAAGAACTAAGGAACTAATTTCTTTTAGGCATAATACCTATACATGTTCGACATGTGGTCTTGTCTGTTTCAAGTTTTATCTATATTCTACTTCCAAATGTCTACCTTCAAGCAGAACCTAGCCTTAATAGGGAATTCTGGTGACTTACGACCATTCGCCCATAGAGGGCGGTAGCATTGTCGCGCACAATAATCTGGCAACCATTGTCCCCGATATAGTTATCATAGTTTCCTTGCATCTACTGACTGTATTTGGCATGTAACGTTCTATTCAATGGGAATATCAACTAGTAGATGGAATACAAATATTTGAATACCGTTTTAGGGTTGTGCCAAAATGCATTGGACCCAGTTCAGCTTCGACGTGTCCGGACAGTCTATCAATCCGTGTTTAGTCTATCTCAGTGATTGTTAGACCTGGAAAAATGTAAGCTGAGAGACCTATAAGGTAGAGTCTAGGCGTACCACGAGCATCTGTCTTCGTCACTTCAATGACAATGATAATCGAAGTGACAAAGACAGTTGGCGGAAATTTACGAACGGCGAAATAAATTGGTCGAGTTTAGCGGAAAGGATCCAATCTTTGAAATTTGCCACTGAAATAAATGATTTTTCCTTTTGACATTACGATTTTAATTGAATTCGGAAAGCGAATTAAATAAATAAATATCTTGGGACATCTTACACAAATCGACCTAGTCCCACGGTAAGCTCAATTAAGGCTTATGTTGTGGGTACCAGGCGACGATATATATAATAGATAGATACATTAATTACTTAAATACATAGACAGCCATGACCAAGGAACAAATATTTGTGATAAATAAATACACAAATAATCTCTCGCCGGGATTCGAACCCGGAACCTCCAGCTTCGTAGGCAGGGTCACTACCAACTAGGCTACGGAGGCTGACAAATTTCATTATTATTAAGTTATAAGCTCAAAGTTTCGAAGCGAGTTCAAAATTATTATTTATTATCGATCTCTTTGCCGTACAGATATATTGGATTGGACACGGTATTTAAAAATAATCCGACATGTATTCTAACACCATAATAACAGAGGCCAGGGTGCTTAGACAAGTTGCCAATCGATAACGCTTAATCGTCAATCGTAAGCGAAAGGCTGCTAACTGTCTTTGTCGCACTAATACGAAAGCGAGACAGACAGGTAAACTATGTTACGCTACTAAGCGTTAGCGATTGGCAACTTGGCTAAGCATCCTGCTCAGATATTTATGAGCACCCTGGCCGCGCAGATATATCTGATGGCGACTGTACTATCTGTGTGTAGTGGATCGATGCCTAATAGTGCATTAAATATGCAGCAGATATTCGCAGCCTTCGCGAACTCGATCGGGAGAAAGGAATCGATTGTCATTGTAAGACACTGGTCTCACTGCGAGCTACTATTTACATACCCATACCACGTGACCCTTTTTAAGCGTTTTTTAAATAGTAAATTTAAATTGTAGAATTGTGCTTTTGGTTTTAAAAAAATATATGTATTTTACTACATTTGCACTCTGCCTGTAAATTTAATTTTGATAATAAAGCTCGAGTTTTCCAAAAGTCACGTGACAAGATAGCAGACCCCCCTCCCCCTGGTGACCAAGAGTGGTACTTTGATGTCTCTTTTTGAACGTATGGATTTAAAAGAGACGGGTAGCTATTAGTGTCTATCAAACACAAGATGATCTTGTGCTACCCCTCGCAAACTTTGTTTGAAAGTCGCTAAATTAAAATTTTCTATATGCACTCGAAATTTGTCGCCATTTATTTTTGGTACAAAGTATTTATGTTTGTCAGACTGTATAATCAACATCCTTTCGTCCCCCCTTTTTTATAACATCTAATTTTCACCTTACCCTTTTAGAATTCCTCATTCCGTGTTCTACATAAATTACATAATATATTCAACAAGCGTGCCAGCTATGCTATTCTCTTATTGACACATACGACGCTGCGTTCGTCAACGAGCTCGATGTCGAGACAGCCTTGTCTAAAATCCTAGCTGTTTGATTTGACATTAGGAATCGAGGCTGTGAGCGAGGTTGTGGGCGAGTTCGTCGCTGTTTTTCGTTAGAGAATACGAAGTTCATACATTAAACGTCAAACTTTCGACGCAATGTAGTTCCAGCTCACGCCGCATTCGTCGCCGAGCACTAGTGTCGTTTAAAGTACATTAGTGAATACCATTTTTAGGCTCGACGCTGCCGCAGCACTGACACAGCGCTGACAGCAAGGCGGTTTCCTTAGTGAATAACACTGCAGTTCTTTTCATTTCTCGCCGCTGGTGCAATACAACGGAATACTATTAATATTTTCTATTTTCTATGAACACGGCATAAAATAAATATGCTAATCTGATTGGCTACTAGCCTTTACCGCGAACATCAAAAACCGTCAATTTCGAGCATCTGTCTCTTTCACTCCAATGAAGGCGTATTTGGAGTGACAGAGACACATACCCGCTTTTCGAAGTTCACGGCAGGCAGAAGTCAAGTGTGAAATACCCCGACCCTTCCCAACCAGATGACTCCGAGACCATAGTTCATCAGGGTAATGAATTTCAATATCAACCTATAAAAACTTAAACCGCCATTTAAAAATAGTTGTGATTGGTCCATCAAAGTTTTTATTGGCTATATTCTATAAACATTTGTCAAAGATGTTGCGCCGACATATGCGCGGTGTTAAGAAGTGCGCTATGTCCTGCCCATCTTGGCACAATTGAACAATTGTTTTTGGGGGCATTTTTGAGCTGACGTTAGACGTCCATGTTATTTATGGTCGCAGTTCATCAGTCTTATAATCGTAAATTTCGGGCATCTATCTCTTTCACCCCAATGAAAACATAATTGGAGCGACGGAGAAATACCCAAAATTTGCGGGTCTCGAAATTTATCTCGAGGTATGCTTTCAGAAGTAAAGTGTGAACCCTTCCCGCTAACAGTCTTTTAGAATAAGCTACAAAAGAAAATGTCAAGTAATGCGAAGTTGTACAACAAAAGGTACGCACGTGCCGTGGGCATATTTTACCAAAGAATTATGACAAAGAATCACATTCGAAATGGAATATTTACCTTAATATTTGCAAGCTAAGGTGCACGTTTGAATGGGTGAGCATTTCCGAAAAACAGCGTCGACGTAGAGCAGGGTTGCCCCAGCCTCTTTCTCGGATATAATACTTACTTAGTATTTTTAAGCTTTTTTTATTATAATATCGCTTATAGTCTATAAAATTAACATCAAAATAGAGTTTTTATTGAAATTTAGTGCTTAATTAGCGCTTAATTGTCGTAAGAAACCAGACTAAAATTAAGGTTTTTTTATTTCATGCTAACGAGGGTTTTCTGAAATGACGTTCACCAGGGCGTTAGGTCCAGAAACTTGTCTAAATTCTAAAAACGCCTATAGTTTCGTGTTTAAATGTTTTGTATGAGTTAATAAAATTACTATAAAAAAATAAAATACCTTCTAATTCGTTTTTCTTTGGGGCTAGATAATTGTGTTTCTTAGCGGGACCTTGCGGCTAAGTGGTGCCAACTAGTGGCATACGTTTTCGTCGAGAAAACCCTCACTGGGTGTCCTTACAAGGGAAAAAGCAGATCTTGGAGTTTGACAGGATAACTCTCTAGGTTAATCAAGATTAGATCAAGATTATCGTTCAGCAAAATATGGTGTTTATGTATACTATAGTATGAGTGGCAACCCTAACGTAGAGCCAAAGTTCAAACTGGAACGCAATGTGTGAGATTAAAAACACATTAAGCGATTCCTGTTCTATACCTTCAGATTCAGAGTTCAATATCGAATGCAGGTTATGGATTAGGGTGGGTTTTTACGCGGTCGTGTGTCATATTCGGTGTACAAAAACAAAAAGTCTTATGTTCATGGAAGATATATGGACGTTGCGTCGTTTTAATCAGAATGGATAGTTGTTTCGTAGCTCAATTTTAAAGGCGCGCGTTTGTTTCCGTCCAACCAGTATAAGCAAAACTCCGATAAAATCGCAGTCACTATTGCTAACAATACTAAATTAACCGTTCAATAAAATATCGCCATTCAAGCACTGTTTTATTGTTTAAATGGTTTAGAACAATAACATGTAGGCTTCGAACATGACTGGTATCTACGACAGAATGCCGCCGCGAGATAGGACTATTCGTCTCCCATCCGGGAAGTACATACTGGACATCGCATCAATCATGACATGTGCTTTTAAACCTACTGGTAACTTGACACATTGTACGTAGAACTTATGGCAGTTGGGGGTTGGGGCGCAAAGGCGCAGCATAGGTAGGCCCCCCATAAGGTGGACTGATGAGCTGGTGAAGGTCGTAGGAATCCGCTGGATGCGGAGGTGGCGCAAGACCGGTCATTGTAGCAATCTTTGGGATATATTCAACAGTGGTCGTCTTTAGGCTGATTTGATGACGATAAGTAAGAATACATTTTGTCAGCACCCCAACTCTGCCCGCGGGTGTCGTAAGAGCCGTCTAAATGTCACTGACCATTCTTAATAGTAGATTGATGATGGGCAGCAGCATCAGTGGATACATTACTACGATCGCCAATCTGTTTGGCCAGCGTGGCATTTACCACCTATAATGCGTCTAGACGCATAGTTAATAGGAGAGGCCTACGTCAAGCAGTGCACTAAGATAGGCTGATGATGTGATGAAGTCACCATGTGCCAACCCTACTGGTTGAGCTGAGACGAAAATAACCTGTAGAATAGCACCACAGTATTGTTCTCGAGCAGGATTGTTTGGTCGGAAATGCACATCTTGTGCGCGGGTGTTACCCGACGGTTCATTTTTGCATTTTTTGCCGCCGAGGCTGCAAAAAAGTGCAGTTTTTCAACGGCTTTTAGGTAAAATCCGAGAGGTCAGGCCAGGTAGAGTTGGGGATGGTTTACGATGTTACGATACGACTTTATCGTTAAAACATGACGTGTGTGTTAATGTTTCGCTTTTAACAGTTCTATTCTTGCAAGGAGCTATGTTTTATGGTGGCACACTGTTTCATAGACAGAAGTTTGATAGAATTTCGTTTCACAGAAATTTGTTCATATATTATTTGGATCATATACTTTCTGTTCCAATATTATTGTTTCATAGACTATTCAATTGCTTAAAACATATTACACAGACTTTCAGTTCCTTAAATATTGCTATCTAGCTTTTTTACTTTACAAAGTAACCAAACACTAGAATTACATTTCATGTATTTTTGTTTTGTAGGCACTGATTTCATAGATTGTTGTTTTATAGTTACTAGTTTATATAATATTTAGTTCCACTATTTACTTTATTGCATAGTGATATTCTTAATACATACCTAAAGTCATATTTCATGTATTTTTGTTTCGTAGACACTGATTCACCCTCCCTCTAAAAAAACCAAACTGCTACCAGAAAAAGTAGGTAGGTTGTAGGCAAGTAGGTTAGGTTAGTTAGCCTTTCAATCCGTTCCAGTTTCGAAACCTAATCAATCCAAGTAATAAATCAGGGTAAAACCGACTTTGATTGGTTAGGTTTCGAGCGTGGTTTCTCAGATAAATAAAATACCTACTTACATTTAATGAATTGTTTACGTATCGTCATCCTTGCGAAACCAAAAAAGGGGGGACGGGGGGGCGAAGCCCCCCACAAGGGGGGCTCGGGGGGCGGAGCCCCCCGCATTAAAAAATAACAAATGCGTACCTCCCCTACTCTAACCTGGATAGGTTCGTTAGGTACCTTTTATCCCTTAGAGCAGAAATAGAAGCTTCGTCGACCGGTTCCAAGGTCTAAATCGCTTACTAAAATTCTTTGGACAAAGGTATTTCTTTTGTATTTGTGCAATGGTATGTAATGATAATTCTATAGTTTAATTATGATGGAATAAAAAATATATTATTAACTTTGATACAATGACAAACAACATTCTATGAATATTCAGTTTTTGAAACAACTGTTATTGACACTAAATACTATACAAATTAATAATATTTTATTTAATACACTATGAAATGAAATTCTAAGAACTACATATCTGAACAATAAAAAATATACAAAACCAGATTATACAATGTAAGAGCTCTGAAAAATGATCATTCATGAAATGAAAATACGAGAAACATTTTCTATGAACCAATATTCTGCGAAAATGTTGTCTATGAAACAACGTACAACCATGTTTTATTTTAGGACAGCAAAATGAACCAACTCATATCATAACGACTCATGACTTTTACGGATACGAAGGCCTATTTTTTGAACAATAGATATAATAATATTATAATTATATATTTCGGCTTGTAATAGTTGTCCCAATAACCTTGAAAAAAGAGGGTTATCTAACGCAAGTTTTTTGTGTTCGAATTTTAGTTTTCTAATTAAATTCGCTAAGTAATTCATAATTAAGCTCATTTCTCTGTTCCAATTCAGTGCTCACATCAAACAACATTAATTCAAAATAAAATCAGTTGTCAACGGATGATTCTATCTATGTCATTGTCAGATTGAATTAAAACGATTCAATACACAAATCTGATAATTCTAGCAGATAAATTGTAATTAACACTCGAGCAATGTCGGCAAAATAGTTAGTCCGTAGCATAATTTTGGCAATTAAGTTCAAATGGGCGGAAATCAAAAAGGTTTATCGACAAATCCTCCCCTAATCATTGCTATTATCAAAGTTCTGAGTAATCGTTGAGTTTTACCCTAGAGTGGGTCAGTATAGGTACCACATTCATAATTTATTATAATGCAATACAGCGTGTACGTAGTAAGTAATTATTTATTGCATCAGTAAGGAATTAACAAAAAAACAACAACAACACAGCAACAACAGGCGGTCTTGCCGCTAAAAAGCGATCTCTTCCAGACAACCGGTATTTTGATACTAATTCATTTTTCCAATTCCAACTTATTTATTTCCAATTTCCATACATATTCATCGTCAAAGTTAAAAATAAAAAAAGCGACTACAACTGATTTCTCAAGGATCCCATCATCAGACCCTGACTTGGTACCAACGAACAGTAAAGTTATTAAAAATTAAATTTTGTGTAACAAATGCATGTCTCCACTATTAGAAAGAGAAAAGAAGTACCCACTATTAGAAATTAAATAGAAGTCGTTGCGCCAATATTAGATGCTCTATGTATTTTCGGGGTGATTAAATCTTGACTTAATGTCAATTCAATGTAACAATGTAAACATTCAAACTGATAAAAGTGCAACATAATAAAACCTTGTAATATTGGGACAGCGAAGTGACATCGATGGCCGATGGAGCAGACTTGGAGTCTTGGAGTGGAGACCGCGAATGATTCGCCCGGTGGGCCGCCCTCCCGCCAGATGGACCGACGATGTAAATAAAGTGGCGGGAAGTTGTTGGGTGCGGAGAGCTGAGGACCGAGTATGGTGGCGCGAATTCGGGAAGGCCTATGTCCAGCAGTGGACGACTATGGGCTATTCTTAAAATTCGAAAATAGTCCTAGCACTTCCAAAAACAGACCCGGAATCCGTCCAAAGCCGAAAACCAGTTTATCACCAAACAAATGTGTAGCGAGTATAAATAAGATTGACTAAAATGTTGTTGACATTGGGCCTTGACACAATTACAGAGTCAAAGTTCAGCTAAGTAAGTGATTACACTTATGTAATGTTACCGAAGAGAAGCGTGAACCCGTTATCTTGTTTGTACAGTTGATGTCATAAAGATGTACACAATTCCGGTTGCTCGAAATTACCGCAACGCTTTGACATTTAGTTTAGTGATTCTGTGACCTTTTATGTTCCGACCCGATGAAAACTTGGCTACTAAAGAACGTACCCAGTTTATACATATTTTTTTGTGACGAAGGTAGACAACTGAGCTCTCAGCTCACCTAATAGAAAGCAGGAACTGGGCCCAAGGTCATAGTGGTCAAAAAATCGCCTATGCGCTGTCTACTCTGAGAACTTAGATGGATTGCCTCTATGCCAGTAATTACAACGGCTATCTTACCCCCAAACCGAAACACAGCAGTGCAGACACTGCTATTTAGCGGCAGGTTAACGGGTAAGACGGTGGTAGCTATCCGGGCGGACCCTGCACGAGGTCCTACCACCAGCAAAACAGTTGCTGTCATAAAGATGTACACAATTCCGGTTGCTCGAAATTACCACAACGCGTTGACATTTAGTATAGTGTTTATGTGACCTTTTACGTTCCGACCCGATGTAAACTTGGCTACTGAAGAGCGTACCTAGTTTAAATAAATTAAATACGCACCTTTGCAACTAACGATACACGATGGCGAACTGTTTCCCGACTTTGCTATTATTACGCTCATAAACGATAGATTTATTTATTGGTTTTATAAATTACAGGTCGCAACTTGAAGAATAGATAATATTTGAATAATAAACTGGTTATCTAGAGAAACACCATTTAAAAACATTCACCATATAAATTTATTGATAGTACATAATCAGTTAATCAAACAAAAACTGAAGGCCTGGCGCCTATAGGAAGTACTGTAGACTTTACCGGGAACTTGTAAATTTCTGTCGCTGTCACTCCAACAAAAGCGACAACGGTTTGACAGAGATAGACGTTCAGATTTTACAATTTTCAATAACGACGATAGACCCTCAATACCAAAATCACCAAACTTTCGGAAATAAACGCGACAAGAAAATATAAAATCAAGGTCGCATTTTATAAAGTTACAATTTACAATTTGCGTTCCTAGGTCTGGGGCCAGTTTCTCGAAAGCTTGTAACTTGTAATACAAGTGGAAGTCTCTTTTTAACACTATTAATTAGATAAGGACTTCCGCTTGTATTACAAGTTACAAGCTTTCGAGAAATAGGCCCCTGGGCCACCTGGTGTACCAGGTCCAATGTATATCTTTCACAGTCCAGCTCGGCAATGCAGCGAGTATTTTTGGAACCTTTGGGCCAGGTGCTTACCAAGCGTAGGAAATGTGTTTGATGGTTTTTTTTTCTTGTTTTTACAATTATATTTATTTGATGACGAAGCGTGTTGCGGATTAATAAAAAAAAATATACAATTTTGCTGTTTGCCTCTCTTTCTAGCCAATAAGTGCGTGCGTTAAAGAGGCAAACAGTGAAATCGTAAAATGTAACTTTATAAAACGCGACCCAGGTCAAGATCACACCGACGCAGTATACACTTATTATTCCACCCGCATCTCAATTCAATCTCTCAAGACCCAAATCTCGTAATACTAACCTTTTCCAATCGAAGAATTAGCATGAGAATCGAAAGAATTTCTGGAGACAGAGTTCATTGACCCCCTATCTCGGATAGCTTTATCTGTAGATACTAACCGAGAGAGAATTCAAGCATGCTGGTTCTAGAATAAGGCGTATTTACAAAAAGCAGTTTAAAATTTAGGGCAGGGATGTGAAAAAAAATCGATTCAAAACTTCAAAATAATCGATTTATAAATGTTCACAGGGTTCTCAAAACATTGACTAGCAAAGAATAAATAACATTTTCATTTTTCCTGATCGACAAATTCAATTTTCGTACGTAATTACAATTAGGCGGGTCGAAAGTTGGTCTTCCGTCCGTTCCGTTCAAAAGTAATTTAATTATTTTTATTGAAACTTTATTCTTTTAGTTTCCTCAAAGTAGAAATCTCAGGCGAAAGTGACCCGTTGGCCCTCTAATTATTAGGAAATATCTCGGGTGTTATGGGTCACTTTCAACCCTTGGGTATCAATCAAATTTAGATTTAGCAATGAAAGACGACGCAAAAAAATCAATTTACGCGCAACCCTAACTACATAAATATGTTTAAATGCATCCTTTTTTTACCGGCGAAAGTCAGTTTCCAGATTATAAAAAAAGAAATAGAATCAATTATAATCGTTATACCTTCCGTGTTTGTGTTTGTAATGCTCTCTCAATTCTCTCATACCGGGAGAGAAAAATAAGGCCCACTTAGTTCCATTTGGTGATATCAGTGCAAATATTTGTTAAGATTAAGTTAGGGTCGAAAGAGACTTGGTTGTGCGGCGTCTGATAAAAGATTAACGTAATCTTCGAACAATCAATTCACTGTTTGTACGGCGTGGCCATCTTTTGAGGGCTCTTTACAAAAAAGGAACTCTTACAGCCGCAGACGTATTATATCTGTTGTATCACTAAATATCTCGGGATCGTTTTGTATTGGACTAGTCATCAAAAAATATTGCTTACCAATTTTTGTGTTTATTAAAACAGGATTTCTGTCGATAGTTCGTAAACAACGTTTATGGCTGATGGCACTAGTGCCAGAGTATCAGAAAAAAAAGGTTTCTAACTTTTCGGGCGAAACACAGACGGAGAATAGAATTAAACTCGTAGTAGACAACACTGTTTAGAGAACCCTATTTCAAGAGTCTTTCTACTTTGAAATAGGTTTGGTTGAACTTAATTCCCTTGTAAAATAAGTGTGACAATTACCGCCCAACAATCCCCGGTTCGTACCAAGTGAGTTTAAAAAAAAACTTATGTACGAAATATGATTTGATATTCACAAGTACTTTACGGTGAAGGAAAATATAGCAAGGAAATCTGCATATTTACATCTACGAAGAAATTCATAAATGTATGTGAAGTATTTGGCCAGTTGGGACCACGTGAAATAGGCACGTATGATTTCGTGTTGCGGAAATGGCAAAAAGATAATACAATACAAAAAAACATTGTTCTGAAAAAAAGCCCTAAATAGTGCCGGCAGATAACGCTTTATATGAAATCCTCCTAAAGTGCTTAGTCATTTTATTAGACGATGACATCCGAGCGAACGGCCTCGGCCCCTAGCGGAACTTCGTCCCTACAGGACGACCTAAAAATAAAGGCTGGCAGACGAGAACTAATGTGTCGCATTATCAAAACAGCTTAACACGTTCGCCTCTAGCATTGTTTCGCCAAGTGCTAATATCGTCGGTTGACAGCCAAAACTCACTAAGTAGGGGAGACCAGGTATAAAAGTAACGCGGGATGAACGTAACAAATTCATTTAAAATTTTTCTACGACATCTATCTGAACGTCCTTCAGGGCATTAGATGCCATTTCGATTCCCCCCTAACCTCAGTTACACCCACGGTGCTGTGACGGCAGGTTATGCGTGTAGTGCTATGGTCCCAGAAAAATGCGTCAAAAGTAAGTTTTTAACGATTTTTTCAATGTTCGCTAGATTTTTCATGGTAAACGCTATAGCTTGCGTTTTGCATGGGTGTTGTAAAGTCACTAATCATTTACAGTTTGAGGGTTGCAAATCAATGTTTTAATGATGCTTTTTATGTTTTTTTGCTACGTGTTTGTGAAATTCGATACCCAGGGATGATTGAAACAACTTGTTACTTTCATCCCGATTTCCAAATTGGAGGCTCATTGGTACACCTATGTGTTAGAGTTTATTAAATAACTCATATACTAAGTGCCTTTTTGTTGCAGAATGTCTAATATACACAAAATAACAACAGACAGAAGTCCACCAAAATAGAAATTATAGCTTTAGCTGCAGTTGAGGTGATCCTTTTTTTAAATGCCCTACAGGGACGCAGCAAAGACGTACCAACTGGCTCACATCACTTTATATGGACATTTAAAGTAAATGAAAGCTTTACTTGAAAGTTCAGCGGCACTACCCAAGGAGGGATTTGTTTCTGAAAACAAATATTCACTGTCGATGAGGAGTAAAACACATTTTTTTATCATATTAGGTACATTGTATGATTAGCTTAGTAGTATACTCAGAAATAAGGACAATGCAGGAAGCATTTAATTCCTTGGATTACACCTAAGCATTTGTTTTTGTGTCATTTAGAATAAGACAGAAAGTTGATTGCTCTCACGTCACTGATATATGCTATAGGTATAAATTAATTTCGTCTCATATAATACCTAATGTTTATTACATTCATTCATTGTTAATGTTCGTCTTTGAAATAGTGATATTGTAAGACTGTTGATTACTTAAAAATACTAATTACACATAATTATATTGATTATTTTATAGTTATTTACTTTGTTTCTATTATCCCTATGCACTGTTACAACAAGCCCCGGGGGTAGGGATAATTGCAACAAATTCCATCCTTCACTGTGAGCCATTTTTCTGTAAAACTATTCGATGTATGAAGTTTATTTTGGTACCAAAAGATACATGAAATATGTGTCTATTGCACATAAATATGCAAAGTTTGACAACTGCTACCAAAAAAATATAAAAAATCAAAAACTGAAAATTGTTACGTTCATACCTGGTCTCCCCTAACAAAAACCTACTTGAAATAGAGATCGTATCTAAGTTCTGATTCAATACTGACATAAGAGGTTGCTAAGAGTAGTGACAGTTTTTAAAGTGAGTCTTGCTTGTCGGCCGACGATACTATGTCGATAAAAATGATGTCATAGATCTCCTATGCCAGTGACACGCATGTGTCTCCGGAAAGATTCTACTCCAATGCCGGCTACACTAGACTTGTGTCAAAAATGATCGTATTTCCATGCCACTGGCATCGGACAAATTGTTTTATGCTAGTGGCATATGAATATGATTATTTTGATCACGTATGTGTGTTATTGGCATAAGAGTAAGATTTTGTTGGTCACTGACGCTGTGTCACCGGGGCCGAACGTGTTACATGCACATTGATTACGCCGGCGGATACAAAAAAAAAAAAAAAAACTTTATTCAGTAGCACAAATATTCATACTTAGTACAGGCTGGTGCCCCTTTTTAAGTAAATAAATACCTACTTGTGTCAAGGGACACCGCTCTTCCTTAGTAAGTAACAAATAACAAACATGTTGGTATGGATACATATTATTATGCCCTTATACATATTGAGAAGAAATTCTAAAACCACGTTTTCACTTATTGTTCCGAGCGCGCATTCACGCGTTCGTGGGCTGACGAACGAACATATTGCTATGTGAAATTGAAATGCTGTTTCCATCTGTCCCAGAACGAAAGAATGCTCGCTCAGAACAGTACGTGAAAACGTTGCTTAACGGCATAGGATTCAACTGGACCGGAAGATCTGGCTTTCAAAAATTGTGTAAGTACTCGTAAGTGCTTCCAAATTAACTTTTTTGGTATCTTAACGTCAAAATCGTGACAGTTCAAATAAATATTTTGTTTAAACTATCACGATTTTTACTTACACTAAAAGCTCTCTCTGAACGGTTACATTTATGATTATGTTGGCATTTAAGACGTTTAAGATCAGACATTTTAAACACTGGCGTATATGTGATTTAAATAATCTATGATCCTGAACTTTAAAGCAGCATACCTTTTTGTCATTTATCACTTCACTACATAGTATAAAATAAAGTCACTTTTTCTGTCCCTATGTCCCTTTGTACGCTTAAATCTTTCAAACTACGCAAAGGATTTTGGTGAGATTTTTTTAAATAGGTAGAGTAATTCAAGAGGAAGGTTTATATGTAGGTATAGTACCCGTGCGAAGCCGGGGCGGGTCGCTAGTATAATATAGTTTGAAGAATCCTCTTGTCTACTCTAAGTTAAAATACGGTACATGCTTAACTCGGAAGTCTTGGAACATAAGAAAATAGTTACTACCTTTTTCTTTCAGTTATAAGTTACGCGTTTTATCCAAAGTATTACTGGCAATATTTCAAGTAGACCATAAAACATGACACTGAAACAAAAGAAATAAAGTCCCAAGTCCTGTCCTACAATACGAGCAAAGTTCTTATTTATACCCAGAAATCCTAAAAATATTCCACGCGATTTACAAACGAAAACCGTAATCGTAAATCAAAAGGGCCTTCATTATGTCCTATAACTATCTCCGTCACTCCATTTACGCGTCAATTGAAGTGACTGAGACAGCTGGTTAGGATTTACGATTTTCTATTTGGCAGTCTACATCAGGACTGAAAGCCAAAATGCGTAGACCTGCCAATATGTAGTAAATTACCTTAAGCGAGGGATCATCTGTAAATGGGCGGGTAGAAACCCAGTGAAGGAAGGAACGTTGATTTTGCGTACTGTTTCCCGGGATTGTCTTGGAGGCGACGAGGCGACAGTGTTGCCATTTTTTTTAAAAGCTAAAATAATCTTGAAAAGGCTGACAATTTTACTGTTTAATAGTACATTACTACCGAGGCCGGGAAGTGACTGGTTGCCGGCCGAATATATGTAGACGGCCGAGCGAAGCGAGGCCGGATAGTATTCGGACGGCAACCCGTCACTTCATGGCCGAGGTATGTATAATGCTTTTCTCAAACATGCAATGAAATGAAACAAAAAAATGTATCTTCTTTCTAAGAAATTATAAGTCAACTACATAACTAAGTCTTTGAAACACAACAAAAGTCAAATACGACACCGACACCTCATTTTTTTTTTAAGTTTGACCTGTTTGAAAGTTGTAAATTTTTAATTTAAAAAAGCGGTATTAGACGACGCGGTCGGTTGGGTCCAATTAATCGCATGCAGTGATCGGGGCCGACGGATCGCGCCGTATAATACTGCTTTTTAAATATTATTTTGAGTAGTTATTGTACATTTATTTTAAATGATATAATTTATACTAATATTACTTACAGATAATTATTGGCTAAAAGCCAAGATGCCAGGTCACAACCCTATGTCAAATGAAAATTAAAAAAGAGGTACTTGCCGGCCTAGGCCGGCAACGAGGTACTTCCCGGCCACTTTTTAGGCACGTAACTACAACATTTCATTGCATGTTTGAGAAAAATTACTTGTAATTTTCACGGAAAAATCATGATGATTTCTTTCTTCATACACCTAGAACCTCAGCAGAAATCATCAAATGGAGAGACAGTCAAAAATTTGCCGACAAAACCTCGCTTCATTTGTTGCAGTCACTCATTTGTAATAAGACCGCCCATGGATGTCTTGGGACTTTGATTCAAAATATAAATAAGTTTATTCGTAAGAAACACACTCAGGAACCATGTCACAGTGATGCTACCAGCAAAATTGTAAGAAACTCCTTACTACTTCTTATTTTGACAAGATACTAGAGTAGCCTAGGGTTCCGCTTGGTCACTGTGTACACTCGTACACAGTAGGTGCATTGCGTACACTTACCCAGTCCACATAGTCCAACGTGATCCTATACTCTATAAACAGGTTAATTAACCTTTATAGGGGGCACCGGTCACAAAAACGACCACCCTGTAACACTGTCTTTTTGTATTTTAACCGACTTCAAAAAAGGAGGATGTTCTCAATTCGGCTGAATTATTTTAATTATTTATTTTTTGTTGTATGTACATACCCGTATATTAACATACCCGATATCTCCCGAGAATCTAGAACCGATTTTTTTTTGTGATCGACCGTGTATAACCCCGAGATGGTCGCGTTCGCACCAAGTTGATGATGGGATCTTGGAGAAATAGAGGGATCTCTTCAAATGTTATAGGTAGGTACATGTATGGCGCATTTGGTAATTTTCATTCATTTACAAGAATTTGCATTCAGATTTTTTGTAGATACTACATGATGGCCTTGAGGGTTGAATCAAGGATTTTTGAGTTTTGCCCGTTAAAGGATTAAAGCTTTCGTTCTTTCTCAGATTTCCCTAATATCCAGATATCCCGGCATCGCTGGCAACACAGCGGGGGAGGTCCGGGCGCACCGCGCGCGGGTCCCGGGGCGCAGCCTCCGCAGTATCGAGCGGCCCGGCGGCCCACGTGCTTCATTCACCGGCTCCACGTGAGCTTCTATCCCAGATTTAGGTGCTTACGAGTAGGCAAGTATTCGCATGAAGCGCATCACGTCTTTTCTTATGCGTACTGCTAAGGAGTGGAATTCCCTGCCAGCATCTATATTTCCGAGATCATTTTATAGCCATAGATTATAGCCAAAGGATGGACCTCATTGGTTATACAGGGTGAGCATTTCAAATGGGTCAGTGGGGAGGTTTTGGAAACCATAACAGATAGTGAAATCTTGTCTTAGGAACCATGGCTTCCATTGTAGTAAAAAGAAAAACTGCATTCATACATTTACAAAAATATACGTGTGCTCGATCCGGGAATCGAACCTTGATTTTTGCCATGATTCCGACGAACAGATTTCGCTATCTCTCATAGTATGGAACTTCTCCTTACAAATTCAAACTGCCGGCGGCGGAACTGAAGTATTGAAAAATAAAACTTCATTGTTAGAAAACAATGCATTTTATTAATTTTACATATTATGTTTCTTAGTAGCATTTACTATTTAAGAGCTACACAACCGATATCCAAAGGAAAATCATAAAATTTTATTTTTCAAAAAATCAAGGTTCGATTCCCGAATCGAGCACACGTATATTTGTAAATGTATGAATGCAGGTTTTCTTTTTACTAAAATCGAAGCCATGGTTCCTAAGGCAAGATTTCGCTATCTGTTATGGTTTCCAAAATTTATATTCGAAATACTCGTACTTTCCTTTCACCACCTGTGAGTTGTGACTTATGCCACTTTCACATTTGGATTAATTAGAAAAAAGTTTAGATCAAATATGGGTAAAATTAATACAAATTACTAATAAAAACAGCCAAATTATTTATGAAATACAAGCCAAGAGTCAAAGAGATGCTTGGTTTTATAAAATGTCAACAATCTGATACGATTTCCACTTGTGGATTTTCATTTGTCCACAACTTCCACAAGGGGTCAAAGTACTGTATGTGCCGTACTTACATTTTTGCGAGCGTCTAAGTGTCTATGTTTGTATGAATAGTCATACAAACACACGTCACTATGAATTTTAACAAAAATTAATAAGTATTACAAAAAAACAAAGGTAAGTTGGGGTAAGATGAAACGACTTTCGGAATGGGAAAGACAAAGAGTCGTCCAGCGCTTGTTGGTAGCATTTTGTCTTACCCCATTAAAAAACCGTTGCTTCTTACCCCACCTTACCTAACAACATATGTGGCATATGTGATACGCTATGTATGCGTTATATTTATATTGTATTTAAGGTTCAATGAGACAGCTCATCAGTTATGATATGATTCATGACAGTACTACACATGGTAGTGCATCGGTAGCCATATTTGATTCGGATTTGTGCAACTCGATATGCATGTCACATAAAACTACCGATCACATCATGACTTTTAATTGACTTGCCTTCCAGGGGGCCGATGGATACCTAATGTCAATCGTAAGTATTGTACATCAGAAACGCAACAAATATAGGAATGAATAATGAAATAGTGCTAAGCTTTAATTTGACTAGGGTGTCTGAGACACAGACAGAGAGATTCATACCGTCTCTTTCTTACCCCTATGTTATTGATTGAAAAAAAGAGATGCATATCGATGGTTGTGTGACTCAATCTAGTATGTGAAATATAATTATGTATTTTGTACAGAAAAATATTTTTATGATAAAACCTCGTAAGCGATTATACGAGGTTGAGTCACACAGCCAGCGATACAGCGATTTGTTCCTACTGTTAGGCACTGGTCTCACCCTCACCGCGAGCTACTAAGCTATGAACTATGGGCTATAAACACGAACAAAAGATAACGCACTCCCGTGTAAAAAAAAAGAGACACGGCGATACTCGCCCCGCGGTGATATCTGATAGCTGGGCGAGTATGCCTTACTTGCAAAGGTGACAGACTATATGCGTATTTTTAACGGTTTATTTGCATTGGTCGCCACTTTATTGGCGACTTTAACTACAGAATTATTACTTGCAACGTGTTCCAAATTGAAGCTAAAACTTCCCGATTCCAGGTATGAAATGAATTCGCAAGCCCGTCCGATCCAGAGGCAAACCCCTTTAATTCATTAAGAACTTCCGAAGCTGGTATAACTGGATGTAATTCGCAGTCGATGTTGCCAGATCAAAGATTATTTGAACATTCAAGATTTTGTAATTGGGTAGCCTTTTTACTTGAACACAATTTATTGAACATTTCAAAAAGAACATACCTATACTAGTCACCCACTTTACTTACTGCTGATTTATTAAAGTTCCTGTATTACAGTTTTATGTTGGTGTAACAAATTTAACGCACTGCCCTTTCGATGGTAAGCACTTTTCGCACAGATTCATCGTGTATGTATTGAAAGATATCTGAAAGGTCCCAGTATCTGCACCGGTTCCAATTACATTTGCAATATATTCGTTATCACACGACACATATAAAGGGCGTACACTTCGTCAGATAACGCGCGCGTCAGACCAATCGGCAAATTGGTGATAGCAATTTTGTGTCGCTTTTAATTATTCGCTGCTGCAATTTACTGAATTCGGGTCGCTAAATTGATATGTGATTACTGAATTTGTGATAATTGCATCAATGTGAATATTGTGAATGATAGTATTAGGATAGAATGTCGGCTTTTCAAAATCCGTATTAAGTACATAACAAACGGTTATGATTGTTATCAATTGCATAGCACATTTGCAAATAATGGTGTAGAATCTTAATTTTAAATATGAAATGATATGATTTTCAGAATTTTGTTTCGGTATGTATGGCGTCTTGGATATCGATTATTGGGCCGACACGCGAAATAACCTCGTAAGGCCCAACGTCCTATTTTTAGAACAACAAAATTTACTCATAAAGGCCCATGACGTCAGATTTTCAAAGAAATATGAATTTTACTTTGTAGGGCCCAAAATTCAAAATAAAATGTCCTTTTTTAGGACAATGGGTTATTATTTCACTTCTCCTAAAATAGAGTGGGCCTTACGAGGATAAGTGGATTTAGTCCCAGATTTCGTCATTTTAAATACGTTATCGATTATTGAATGCTCCGCGAGTAATTAATTATACCCTATTAATGTGCTGAATTGAAACAGATAGGTATAAATAAACTAACATCATTTTGTTTTGTAGGTAAGCTTGTTGATCTTCCCATTCAATATCTTAACACATCATCAGCCTGTTAAAGTCCACTGTTAGACATAATGCCCGCCTTCCACTGCGAGCGAAACGGACTCATTAATGGCTCCGTTTAACTTACACCGCTGGTGTGACTTACTGCCGTCAACTGCATACTAGCACTTGGCCAGCGATGAACGTGAAACGGAGCCATTAATGAGTCCGTTCCGCTTGCAGTGGAAGGCAGGCATAAGCATCTCCTATTACTTATGCGTATGCATGTATTACGTGCATCATGCCCATAATCGCCATGCTAGGCAAGCGAGTTGGCGATCGCTGTAATGTGTAGAACTGGAGGTACTATTACAATGACGCAGCCCGTCATCAATCTTTAACAAATGAATGGTCACTAGCACGGCAACCCCTTAGTCGACTCTTACGAGTCTTACGACACCCATGGGAAGAGTTGGGGTGTAAATTAAAATCGGTACCCGTTTCAGAAACATCGAAAATTGAACTTTAAATAAATGACAAACCGGGCAGCTACAACCGTATAGGTAATTTCACCAGAGTTGAGGTGAATGATTACGCATAGGGTTTGCAATTCGAATATTCGAATATTCGTATATTCGAATTATTCGCCTGAAATAATATTTGAATATGACAGCTGGTATTATTCGAATAAAACGAATATTTCGAATAGTGAAAGTTTGTGTGAAAATAATTTATTTTTGCAAAAAATTTTAAAAAAAATCCAAAATTAACATTAACATCTATGTAAAAATATATTTTAATGATTAAACAAAGTTAATTTAAATATTAATAACTTAGTGGTTTTACTTAAAAGGGGATATATATTACACACACATCCAAATGAAGTACTAATTGCAAAAAATGTAGTGAATGAATGAATGACTTGCGTCAAAATATTGAAGCAAATCCCGTGAACAAACTTCTTGGTCAATCTTAGTTGCAATTGGGTTTGCTGTCAGTATGAAAAAATAACACTACATATTTTCAAATTCCCCGTGTGTTTACATGACATGTTGATGTGTGCGTGACCTCAACTCTCGTGGAACTATCTATATATTATTGCTTTCCGAATATTGCTGTCTTGAATCAGATAAATTCCGATACGAACGGCAATAAATCTGTTACCGTATGTGCATCTTTGAAACTTAATGCAGCGTAGTGCACGTCCCGGCTCATATTTCATTCATACGCGGCCAATGCATTCGCGGCGTGCGCTTACACATTTTGTTCGAGATTTTAAAGCTGGTCGGATAAGTTCACTGTTTAGTGATGTGTACCTACTTAAAGATACATTATGCCTTTAAAAAAAAAAAATCACTGACACAGAACCATCATTATATCACGACCACTGCTGGACATAGGCCCAAAGATTGCAGCGCCACCCTCATCCAGCTCCGTAGAATAAATAATAATAATAAATAAATAAATATCTTGTGACATCTTACACAAATCGACCTAGTCCCACGGTAAGCTCAATTAAGGCTTGTGATGTGGGCACCAGGCGACGATATATATAATAGTTAGATGCATATGATACTTAAATACATAGACAGCCATGACCAAGGAACAAATATTTGTGATAAATAAATACACAAATAATGCCCTCGCCGGGATTCGAACTCGGAACCTCCAGCTTCGTAGGCAGGGTCACTACCAACTAGGCTACAGAGGCTGACAAAATAATAATAGCGTTTAAAACGGTTATATAATTCTAATTTAATAGTACAAACAAGTCTAGACAGACTATTTCAGGCTGAATAAGTCGCAGTTAATAAGCTAGGTTCATATAAATCTCGTAGCATTTTCAGTAGATTTCTCCCGTGAGAGAATACCTAAGGGCACATTCTCAGATAACCCTTATAAGAACTGTTAGATTAAGTTGAGCTCTTTGAAATATTTTATATAATGTTACTGACAAAGGATTATTTATGTTCCATTCAGTCCTGCATGCTTAGCCAAGTTGCCAATCCCCAACCGCCATTTCTCCGAGCGTCTCTCTTTTGGATGTTTTGGTAGTTGTACACTACGTCTACTAATATTAACTAATTCAAAAGTTCTTGCATCTCTCACGGGATTCGTGTGATACGTGCCACCGAAGTCACGGCGGTTGAAACGCTCGGAGAAATGCCCTAACGCTTAATCGTCAATCGTAAGCGAAAGGCAGCTAACTGTCTTTGCCGCACTAATATGAAAGAGTGTCAGAGAGGGAAAACTACGATACGCTACTAAGCGCTCGCGATTGGCAACTTGGCTAAGCATCCTGGTCGTCAACAATATCCAGATTTTTTAAAAACTTTTGTATATCGTTCAGTCCAGAAGGTCTACGTTAACTTCGAAATTTTTAAATTTCATTTTTCATAAGCAATGCATACGTTTGTCTCATAAATCGTTTTCCTATTCCAAATAACAGATCCACTTTATCTTGCATTGTGTTATGCATTCAAAAAGAAAACATTAAAATAAATCTTATGAGAACAAAGCACACTCACTCACTCACAAATATAATAAAGGTTCCGTACGTCAATATATCTATTGTTTGCATCTCCGTCATTTGAATCGTAAATATCATAATCTTAAGGCATGAATGTTAGGCTAGGTCTATCCTTTTTCGACTGATGACCTGTGATAAGGATGGTAATAATTTTCACTAACGCATATTTTAAACTGACGATTGAAAAAAGAGCCCACAGACAACACATTCTATTCAAAGCCGGGCATATTTGTTTGCATTTTTTTAAAATTCTACTAGCGTACTAAATATACTGATGTATTTTATCAAACCGCGATTAGAATGGGATTCGAAAGTACTGTTGACACAAAAGTGTATAAGTCAATCTAGGATATATTCATTGTATATTCATATATTTATAGTTTAAGTGCAAAGACTTACAGACAATAGATTAATTAATCACTCACTACATCTGTAAACAGCTCTTTTCTAGATAAATGTTGTGTCATTTGTAGTGTTAACAGTACTCTCTACTCCCTATCAGGAGGATAGGATCAGTGCGACAATATGTCGCCGCGAGATAGACTATCCATCCCTCTTTTATTCATATAGTTAGTAAAAGATGGAAAATATATCTCGCGGCGACATACTGACATAGATAAGCGTACAGATTGCGGTTTGATAATAGTTGTCTCTCTGTTCGCAGTATAAGTTGCGGAACCCTGAAAACCGCCACACCTCCCATTATAAGGCGATAATTTATTAGCCATTACATCGCTGGTCTATTAGACAATGAGAGTTAACCAGGAATGTTAACAGCCAATTATAAACGTATTTATATAGTCTCATATTTTAGACGAGACAGTTCTATTTTCATCTTCATTTCCGGTTCTCTTGGAGTCAGGAAAATTTCCTATTGGTTGTTGAAAATACGGATTTCTCTAAGATTGACAATGTGCATATAACTGATCTTTAATAACCATTCTAACTATGGTGATCGAGATCTTTCAGTTCAGGCATATAGATGATATAATAGAATATTTTTTTGTAGGTGGGTCAATCACTTTTTTTATGTTGTTATTCTATCACATAACCCAGGGGACAACAGTGTGATAGTTTGCTAGGAGAAAGTATCCTGCAAGCTCTACTATCATGATTAGTGGGTGACCCACCTTGGAAGGACCCCATAACTATAAAAAATTCAAAGTTTTGTCAATTTTAATGCCATTAAACTGTGAATTTAAGGGTGACCCAGGAGAACGTAACCATGGCAACGAGTGACATAAAAAAATTATTGACCCAGGTAACATACCTAATAAATATAATTATAGTGCTTATATTCCTATAACAAACAAGTAGAACACAAACGGTGGTGCCACTTTTCGCGCGTGTATCGTAAGACATCTTTCGGTGCAGATGGCCCTGCGAAGTTTCCATTTGTCGAGAAATTAAAGGTGGATTTAGACGAAACGAGCGAATGTTCATTCTATCCCTCACTCTACGAAATCAACTAATTTCGACGAATCACGTTTTGTGTAACGAACGAATTTCGTAGAGTGGGGGATAGAATGAGCCAATGCTCGTTTGGTCTAACTCCACCTCAGCCATTCCTCGCACTAGTGCGTAAAAAAGCACCATCTGTACTAAAGAAGTTATTAGTTATTACATTCCAATGAAAACTATTCAAACCGCAATAAAACAGTTCAACTCATTTTCAATTCCCTCTCAAACAATAACCAGCCATGTTTACGATTCGGAACTCATTTCATCTCCATACAAATCCCATCACAATATGTTTATATCAAGACCACTTCCGCTATTCTATGTCAATTTAAAACCCACTACATTCTCGCCGATACAAAAAGCCATATCTCCATATCGTCGATATACTTCATTTACTGGACCTCGGAGCCTCGGACTTATAGCAATTAATTCATGGGAATATCACCTTTATTTCACGCTCCATACGGGTGTTTTTTTCATCAAATGAATGTTGCAGATACGATGTTGAGTAAGTACTAGTGGCGATATATATTTCATACACCACACACCGTTTTAAACGGTAGTGTACGACTTTAGAATCTTCAGAGGCTCTACCGCGAACCACGAACGAGTGTTCCCTTCCTTTCGCACTTGTGAATTTCACGAAAAACGAAAATCGTATATTTCGAGGATTTGTCTCTCTCACTCTAATGATGCCTTCGTTTAAGTGACAGAGAAAAATCCTCGAAATTTGCGAATTTAGATTTTCGCGGTACGGTAGTAGGCCAGATTTGAAAACATCGCATAATAAATCGGATTATGAACTTGAACTCTATTCCTTTAGGAATAAGGTATCGGGTATAATAATAAAATGCCAAATTGGCGCGTCATTCCTCTGAGGATGACATGAATCAATTAACTTAATGAATTCAGTGAAGCGAATTTTTTAAGCGGCGGCCGAGCTTTGAGACCGCCATTAACAAATCGTTATAGTTAATTTCGTTGAGATTTGACCATATTAGGCAAACGATGCGAAGCGAAGATCTGTGCAAGCAATTTATATCATCACGTCATCAGCCTATTTCAGAACACTGCTAGACTTGGCTTCTAGAACAGAAAAGCGACAGTATCTCCAGTCGAGATAGACACCTGTCACTGTCTACCTGTATCAATTAAACAGTGACGGGTGTCAATGCCACCTTACTCAAGGTGCATTTACACCAAACGAGCGAATGTTCATTCTATCCCCCACTCTACGAAATCAACGAATTTCGACGAATTACGTTTTGCGTAGCAAACGAATTTCGTAGAGTGGGGATACTGGGGATAGAATGAGCAACCTTCATGTGCTAAACAGATTCAGGAAAGAATTTACGTCGAAGCTAAAACGCAGATTTTTTAGTACAGATGGTGTCTTTTTTAGGCTCTAGTGCGAGAAGTGGCTCATTTTACCTCAGGTTCAAAACTTTGGAGGGACATCTGTGCTAAAAAACGTCGTACAGTCAAGTGCAAAAATAAGTATCGAAAGAATCCGCTCATAAATAATTATGTTACGACGTTCTTATTACACATAATTAGAGTGCACTGGGACATATTTTTGAACGTTTTTGTAAACACCTTATTTTGTCTTTGATTGTACGAGACACGTGCAAAAAGGAAATTCGTAACTTGTGTCGATTTAAAACAGTCCCTTCGGTCGTGTTTTAAAACATCGACACTCGTATCGAATTTCATGTTTTTCGCACTTGTGTCATAAAGTCATAATGTACTATTCGCTTTGCATTTGTTCTCCTTGGTTCTGAGTAGATATATGACAGCGCAGATATTTCGGATGGATGAGCACAAAGTAGAAAGATTTTATCATAGGCAGGTACTTACTTTCGCCTGTATTCGCTATTATTGATTTTGCAATCAGAGGGTTGTGGTTTCGAATCCGAGCACCGTGTAAATACTCTTGGAAGTCGTTATCAATAGTTATATTTCTTCCGCTACATTAATTAATTGTCTGGAACGATTTGTATTGTTAGTAAGGTCTGCTATGCTATTCTCTTATTCACACATTCGTTCGTCAACGAGCACGGCGTCGAGACAGCCTTGTCTAATATCCTACCTGTTTTATTTGACATTAGGAATCGAGGTTGTGGGCGAGTTCGTCGCTGTTTTTCGTTAGAGAATACGAAGTTCGTACATTAAACGTCAAACTCTCGACGCAGTGTAGTTCCAGCTCACACCGCATTCGTCACCGAGCACTAGTGTCGTTTAAAGTACATTAGTGAATACCATTTTTAGGCTCGACGCTGCCGCAGCGCTGACACAGCGCTGACAGCAAGGCGGTTTCCTTAGTGAGTAACACTGCAGGAGAAAAATCGAATTAGAAAGTTGAATACACTTAATAATCTAACCTTAATTAAGATAACGAACTCTTTACACGTTTACTACTATCGACTAAATTCCATTTACCAATCAGCCCACAATTACTATCCGGTGGTTCTAACAGAAACTCACTGACTGAAAATATACCTTATACCGTTGAGTTAAGGTTCATAAAAAGTCAGTTTTGGGTACTAGTCTCCACTTAGCGTGATATGATATCTCCACCCTTGACTTTGATTTTAATGGAACATCGCGTCGGGAATGTCAATCGACTATGGTTGTCATTTGTAAGCAGGAGTAAAAATGTGAGTGGGTTTATTAAAGCGTACCACTTTGTAATAGTCACTGGCAAAGACAAATGACCACAGTTTTCTTCTTCTTCTTCTCAGCATATCTGCGTCTACTGCTGAACATATGCCTCTTCAATGGATTTCCACTCGGTTCTGGATGCGGCGATGCGATTCCAGGTTGGCCCTGCCGTCTTTTTAATATCGTCCGACCATCTAGCTCGTGGTTTTCCGTCCCTGCGTTTCCCTAAGCGAGGTCTCCTAGTCGAGGTAGACCACAGTTTTGCAGAAAGCAAACTGACTTAAGCTTTAAGCTTTACCACATTGAGTTCGGTCGAGATCTGCATTGTCAAAAAATCGAAGTTGGTTGTTTTATGAATACAGTCATATCGTATAGAGAAACGAGCAAATCCGTCCTCAAGGTAAGCGACAAAATAGGACGTTTTATCAAAAAGGTTCACAAATATTTCAATTTTGATAAAATGTAAATGCTCCTTGAATGAATAGTTTAAGCATGTTTGCAAATACTTATGCAAGAAAGACTTTGATTTCTAAAGGAAACTAAAGCAAAATAATTCTGGAAAGGTCAGAATTAATGTTTACTTCTATAGTCTACTCAACAGCGCAATATTTAGTTACTGCGTCATATGGTCAGTTGACAACCAAAATACCCTAAGTAACAAATACTTTATTGAAATAAAGCTCGTATCTCAGTTCAGATTCAGTGCCAATATACCGACAGACGAGGTTGCTAAGAGTAGTGACAGTTTTTAGTGAGTTTTGGTTGCCGGTCGACGATTATGATTTATAAGTCGAAAGTTCGCAGTATAGCCTTTCCCGTACTTTAAAAATCGTTAATTTAGACCATCTATCCCTTCAACGGAGATTTAATCGGTGTGACAGAGGCTCGTAATTAAATTTTCGAAGTTCGCGGTAGCGTAATATTTATTCTCTGCGTCATAGTATTCACAAGTCGTTAGTCCCAGATGCGTGTGACCATCCGTGACGCATCTCCGTATTGGAGCGACCTTCGGCCGCCGATTGGTGAGATCACGCGGTTCTGTCAATCAGAGGTAATAATGAATTGGGTATACTCGTGCGACGACTTTGCGTATTTGTTTTTATTCAGGATATCGGATATTGTGTTCTTGTAGAATCTTGATTATATTTGTACAAATTTAGAGAGACACGTTGAATAATAAAAAAATACCCTTATTCATAATAAACGTCAGCTAACTTGACAAGACGGACGCTAAGTATTGTTTGTTCCTTTCTATTTTACAGACATATTGGGAAGACCGAAAGGGACAAACAATACTTAGCGGCTTGCTAAGTTAGGAGACGTTTATGAATAAGGAGGGTGCTGCTCCACTGAGGCGGAGAGGAGCGGAGATGTACAAAATTGGCCAATGAGACCGCATGACAATGTTTCGAATTTTGAATTTGAAGAATGTAATTGGTCAATTTTGCACATCTCCGCTCCTCTCCGCCTCAGAGGTGCCGCACCCTAAGGGGGTTGGTTTCTTGGCACTTTAACAATAAAAAGAAAATTTGCGTGGATTCGCGCACCAGGGTTCCATAGCATTATCAATTATCATAAAAATAGTACATTTCGATACAAGTGCAAAAAAACTTTTTTAGTTATTTATTTAATCTTTATTGCACAAAAAGAAAAATACAATTGTACAAAAGGCGGACTTAATGCTACAAGGCATTCTCTACCAGTCAACCTTCGGGCAAAGCAGAAAATATGTAGGCGGTGCGATAAATGCAGAGTTAAAGTTACAAAAAAAGGGGAAATACTATAACTTAACTGATAAATTAATATTTAAAAAAAACACAATATAGAGTAAAATATACACATATGGATATATAATATATATACATAAATTACATACATATACATAATAATAACAGATGAAACTTGCAAACAGAGACACTAGGAATTTGCCATTTTTTCGTTCGAGTCAAAAAGAATCACCCGAGTTAAAAAGAAGTTTTTACACGTGTATCGAACGACTTTTTTCATAACAAGTGTCTTAAAAAGAGAAATCTACGCACGCGAAACGTGCGCAAAGTTTACTTTTCCGCACTAGTTAGGAAAAATCACTTTCGGTGTATGACAGACAGACAGCCTTAGTAATAGGGTACCGTTTTACCGTTTGGGTACGGGACCCTAAGAATGAAGTGTAGTAACCAGTAAGTACTTAATTTTTTAAGTCATTTGACAACTTTTGTTCTGTATTCACAGTTGACCGAGCCACCGCCGGCATTTAATGAGTTATCCGCGTAGTTATCAACATGAAGTCGTCAGCCTCATTAGTTATTTAAGCCCATTAGTCCAATTAAGATTAAACCATTTATACGTAATCGGTTTATTGACAGATTTGATTCAAACTATTTCCGGCGTATATTTAATAGGCTCGTTATTTTTGTTAGTCAAATTCAAATTCGTTAGTTCGTGCTAGTTACGATGAACTTCTTGGAGGCTTATGCTGCGTAGGCAGAAGTCTGTTTTTACTAAATGGACATTCTTTTTCAAGTTAAAGAATAACTTATATTTGCTCGCACGATAGTGATATATGGTTATCAATCGTTTTCAATTCTTTTTAGATAGAGCGGTTTCTTTAGACAGTACAATGAGATAATATAAATTCAAATTCATTTATTTATCCAAATACGGTTTCCTATAGTTTCGAATCCTCCTTTAAAGTTTCATACTCGTGTAAGGAGGAATTCTCTCCTTCAAATAAGGTGTTACATAATCAGCAGGTAACAAAGTGTTTTACAATGTAGTAGTCGGTCTGGGTTAGAACATCTAACCGCTTACCACTATATTAATGCATTAATTGCATCATGACATGACCTTATTACATGACGTCATTTGGATCTCGTTTTATACCATCTTCGGCACTGGTCTCACCGCGAGCTACTAAACTATGAACGATGAGCTATAAACACGGTAGGTACAAAAGATACGCACTCCCATGTATCTCTTTTATTTACACGCTAGTGGGTATCTGTTGTTCGTGTTTATAGCCGATAGTCCATAGCTTAGTAGCTCGCGGTGAGACCAGTGCCGAAGATGGTATAAAACGAGATCCATTTCTTTCCGTAGGTCACATATTGACTACGAAACTATATTCCTAATATTCCAATCCAGGATGTTAAATCATCATCAGCCATCTCAGTCCACTGCTGGACATAATGCATATACTATTATCTACGCGTTTGAACCCATAAGGAGGTCAATGCCCATAATCGCTACGCTGGGCAAGCGGATTGACGATCGCAGTAGTGTGTCTGCTATGATGCTGCTGCCCATCATCAATCTTTACTAAGTGAATAAGTTAGAGATACTTAGTTACGACCACGCAAAGAGTTGGAGTGGTGACAAATGTTTATATCTTAGTTGTCACCACGCGGCGGATGTTTAATAACCAGTAGACTTACTGCGAACTTTCGAAATTCGATAATTTCGGGCATCTAAGGCATCTTGTCACTCAAATTACACCTTCGTTGGAGTTGTCAGTGAAATCCTCGAAGCAATAACTTACGGAGTAAAATTGGTACGGTGCGAAAGGGACAGAAAACTGTTGACGCTAAACTTATCCGGCCTACTATCGCGAAAATCGAAATTTGTAAATTCAACCTCAATCAGAGTCTTCAGATAGCAAATTTCGGGCAACTGTCTCTGTCATTCTAATGACACCTTCGTTGTAATGACAGAGACAAATGCTCGAAACAATAAATGACGGAGTAAAATTGGTACGGTGTGAAAGTGACAGAAAACTGTTGACGCTAAACTTATCCGGCCTACTACCGCGAAAATCGAAATTCGTAAATTTTGAGGATTTTTCTCTGTCACTCAAACGAAGGCGTCATTAGAGTGAGAAAGACAAATCCTCGAAATTTACGAATCTCGTTTTTCACGGTAGGGCCGCAGATTCGTGTGTAATCAGATTCTTCATCCCTCTCCCGCGGGATTGTCTGGAGGATATCGATCAGCATCAATGAAATTAAGCAGCGGGTTTAGCACAAGCAAGAGTATGGCTCTGGCCCTATCTCGAACTTCGAAATCCGCAAATTCCGAAGATATACATACATATTGGAGCGAGCGCGATAGCCTGCTTTGCATATCGAGTAAAACCTAAAGGTGCGTTCAAACTAAAAGAGCATTCGCCGTTCTAACCTCCTACTCTACGAAATTCGATCGGCACACAAAACGTGATTGGTTGATTTCGTAGAACGGGCGCTAGAACAGCGAATGCTCTTTTGGTTTAAACGCACCTTAACATATGGGTGAATCAACTTTTTTCTGTCTGTTATTGCCATGGTTACGGTCGCCTGAGTCACGCTGGTTTTATGCAAAATTATGCTACTTAAATTAGGCAAATATGCAAGTAGTGCATGTCTGTAGATGGCCCATTAAGGAAAGGGCTTATTAACACTAAGAAAAATGTATGTTTGCATAGTTTAAGTAGCATAATTTGGCATAAAACCACCGTGACTCAGGCGACCGTAACCATGACAATAACAGACAGAACTAAGGAACTATCTGTGAGTCCCTATAATTGGCTTCCTGATTCCAGTTTAAATTTTATTATTGTTTTTTTAGCCGTTGGTTCTCCAAATATGTAAAAAAAAGTTGATTCACACCGTCGATACTTTGGTACCTACGGCTACTGTAGCCCTACCATGATATGCCGCTACGTTATTAACGCGCGTTTACTTTATATCCATCCCGCTCGTACTCGCGTATGGGCGCGAGCGAGCCGTATAGAAAATAAACGCGCGTTAATAGAGCTGCGGAATCTCATGGTAGGCACACTGATGTATAATGCCGCGGCCACGACATCGGTCTAAGGCGACCGGCTTAGCGGAAAACGTATGGTGCTCCCTCTCGCACCCATATCGGCATCCCGCTCCCACTCATGGATTCGCTCGCCGCTGGTCGCCCTAGACCAATTGTCGTGGCCGGGCCGTAAGGGCCTGTTCACACTAGCGATACACTTGGGCGATCTAAAAGCGATTTCTATATAAAATTGCACAAGGCGAACTCGCGGCGATATCTCCGCGTGCAATTTTTGTACAGAAATCGCTTTAAAATCGCCCAAGTGAATCGCTAGTGTGAACAGACCCTAATGTATTGCAGCGAGTGTGAAGTCCAGTAGCCGTACCATGAGATGCGGCGGCGTTATTAACGCGCGTTTACTTTCTATCCGGCTCGCTCGCGCCAATACACAAGTACCTACGAGCGAGATGGATAGAAAGTAAACGCGCGTTTAATAACGTAGCGGCATCTATGGTAGGGCTACGGATGTATATTAGTACATTGTGCATCAAGGGAGGTACGGAATTACTAACGAGAGTATTAGAAGCCCGACGCCGTAGGCTGAGGGCTTTTAATGACTCGAGTTAGTATTCCGCTTACCGACCGTGATGTATACAATGATTTTCATCACATTTGCAGACAAAAAAAATAAGTTTTAAGACTAGAAATACTATTAAATGACGTACTGACATTTGTATTACTCCCGCTATGCATGCAAGCAATGGCGCGCTTAGACAGCAAGTGTGATGAAACATGTTTTGCAGCGAGCGTGAAGTCCAGTTTATGGTATCGAATAAATGCTAAAGTCAGCGTTACTTGCCAACCCATAGTACGACTGCGTCCCCATTTTCAGACACACCATGGGTCTTTGATAAATTTAACAAATTGTTCCCGATATTTCTTTCTCAAATCAAATTTACATGGTAAAATACCCCGTTCTATATCATACAAATAATGTAAGTAATACATAACCAAGTTGGCTTAATATACATTTATATTTGTACACCAATAATTATTGATATTATTTTATCAGTTAGTTACTTACGCAGTACAAAATGTAAATATTAATCCATTGGGCAGCACGGCAACTTTTTAGAGTCAGACAAATGTATATACCTGTAACAAAAAAATATGATTAAGAGACAGTTACTGACTTCAAAACGTTACCTTTAAAATTATAAATTATATCAACTGGTAAAGCTCATTCTATTTAATGACCTTATTTTAAAATCGGACTTTAAAAAAACTGCAAGTATTTCTATGGAAAAGTGACGTCATGAGTTGTTCCGAGTAAATTTCGATGTTCTAAAATTATAGGTGGGCATACGAGGACTTTACAATTATTTTTAGAATTAACTAATACCACCGAAATTGACTTCATTTAAAAAGACACTGTTTACATTACAGTTTTTTTATATTGAAATCCATCATATACACGGTGCTCGTGAGAGTCGTGAGCATTCCGAAAGATTTTAATGTTGAATTCCTGAACATATTTAGAGTACCTATTTAATGTTATATAAAATTTCCTGGATTCGGCTTGTTTCCTGAGATAATTAAATTAATAATTAACGTTTTTTCGAAATAAGCTTTTCGACGTAACTTGTCATAAAACTTCTTTTTGATTACAATGCTACCACAATGTGTTTTAATATACCACACCTTTTGCCTGACAATCAAAAAATAAGAATAGACTTGACGAAAAAACCTGTCCCTAAAAAAATCATTAAAAATTAAATTTAACGAATTGTTGTTATGATAAAAAGTATTGGAAATGTTAAAGAGTATTCAAAAAGTAAAAAAAAAACAAAACCCTTTTTTGTGGAATTTGACATTAGGTCACGTAACATTTTTTGTTGCATTTTGATGTCTACAATGCATAGTTAAAATCTTTCGCAATGCTCGCGAGCACCGTGTATTATGTTATGGTCGATGGATTAAAATAATTATGTCGTTTGTAGAAGGTCCAAATATGACAGTCGATATCGTAACGGCCAGGGTACTCAAAAATATTTGAGCACGCCTCTATTGTAATGGGGTTAGAGTGCATATTCAGATATTTTTGACCAGTGGCAGCTCCGATATATCTAGGTGCAACGAAATTCGTTCAGAACACAAAACGTGATTCGTCGAAATTCGTATATAGCGTGAAATTTTAAACATTAAGTGGTCGGATCGGGTTAGAAACACCGATGTGCTTCGACGGGCAAAAGTCTGCGGCATTGAGGCGTACCTAATGCGGCGTCAGCTTCGGTGGTGTGGGCACCTTACCAGAATGTCTGATGAAAGGATGGCTAAACGCATTTTCTTTTCTGAACAGAATGAGCGAATGCTCGTTTGGTCTAAATGCACCTTTATGGGGTTAGAGTGCAAGTTTAGATATTTTTGACCACCGTAGGAACTTCGATATATTATCTGAAGGCGACTGTACTATTCTTTCACACTTGACCGCATCTCATTTCGTCCATACTCGTCGGATCAAACAAAACGTGTTGACAGACATAACACGCATAACATTTTCCGTGTAGGTTCTTATTGTGTACATTTTGTAATTGTATTTGGATAGCCACCTATACCATTTCGATATGATGTCAATATAACGGTTTAGGTTATACAGGGTGGAATGGTACGACGATCTTTCTCGCTATCGACCGAGTCTACCAACTATTGCGATAAACTTCGTAATGGTTGGTAGACTCGGTCGGTAGCGGGAAAGATCGTCGTTGCGTTCCACCCTGTATAAAAAAGGAGTAGTCGGTACCTAAAGATGAGTGCTTTTTATATTGTGCGCAGATTTTTTCTTCAACATGTAATATGTCACTTAAAATGAACAACAGCGTAAAGTCCATAGATAATACCTTATAGTACTTATTTTATATATGTTTATTACGTAGACGAGCTTTGTAAAGTTGCATTTAGACCAAACGAGCATTCGCTCATTCTATCCCCCACTCTACGAAATCAACGAAGTTTGACGAATCACGTTTTGTATAATTTTGTAGAGTGGGGGATAGAATGAGCGAATGCTCGTTTGGTCTAAATGCACCTTTAGTCACTCACGAACATAAGACAATGAAATGAATCATGTCATCGGCACGGCATTACCATCGTGGCCTATCGGGCTATTATCACTACATAGTTTAAAACAAAGCCGCTGTCTGTCCGTCCCTACGTTTGCTTCAATCTTTAAAACCGCGGATTTTGAAGCGATCTTAATACCACTATTGTACTCTAATGTATATGAAGTAATATGTAATATAATGTGTATGTAAGAAGGGATTCTTTTTGTGTCAGTGAGGGCAACTACCACATCCCGAGTAGCTACGCGAAAATGACCTAAGCGGGAAAATGGAGGAAAGCCGCAAATCAAGAATTAAAATTGCCATACAAATTCTATGCCTTGTGTTTGTCAGTTTGTCAGCCTCCAAAGTCCAAGGGCATTATTTGTGTTATAAACCCATGAGACATTTTTTACCCATTGGGATCGAAGGATCTCGTGATTCTGACTACAAATAACCTAAAATTTACACATAAATTGAAAATTGACCAAATAAAAAGAAATGCTCGTATAAATAAATACCGACGATTTTGGGAATTGACGGAAAACTGTATTATGGAAACTAGTTTTCTTTGATCAATACACGTGCATTGGATTACAGGATTAAGTACACACGAGCGTACATAGCAATACAAACAAATGCCGGATTATTACATAATTCACTCAACCAATCCCGTCTTCTCATCACGCCGAAATAAGTACTTCCTTATACTGAACGTACCGTTTTGTACGTACGTATTTGGATAGCGGATACCTACTCGGTTCAGCCATAACTTTCGCAAACTCACATCTCAGAACTTTGATATAAAAATGTGACCTCTATTGAAACTGAATAAAGATCATTTTTAAACTAATACACTAAAGAGATGCGATGAACGTATTTCGAATACTGATACAGAGCTTTTATTCACAACCTCTTATCTGACTAAGCAATTTAAACCCAAATTAAACCTTAGCGACTTATCAATAAAGTTCAAATATCTATCGCTAGCGAAGCTATAATACGAGGGCATAGATTATAGCCGTGATTCAATGCAGAGAGCGTCCGGTAGATTTAGGGCTATGTTTGTTTGTCTATAGCTTCCTGCGCCCGCGCCGGTTCCTGTTGAATACCAAAATAAGGAGCAATGTTTGGTCGCCATCCGGTGGAAGACACCTGGATGCAACGCATTTCAATCAGGGCATAAAATTGTGGACATAGTGAGTAAAGTTCGACGAGGACAGAATAAAACCAGCTACTTGCTTTATTATGTCCTCATCGTTCGTCGTTCTGCACTGCGTGGGACTGTCGAACCAAAGCCTTCTGTATCTCAAAACTCGATAAAAATATAAAATAATTAAAAAATAAAGCCGCCTTCAAAAATTGGAAAGGACTAAAAAGTTATAAAATAATTTTGGTTCCTACTACTTAGGATTTCCTACCCAAACCTAAAAACCCTATTGCTAGGTACCCTACAGATCTCCTTGATGTCGGTGCCAAGCCAAATACGGTTTCGTTTCGAATTGTAAACCTCTTTTTTTGAAGTCGGTTAAAAATAAATGAGTACATAAATTCACTCAGGTCGCATGGGAAACTCAACTAAAGCTTGCGTTGTTGGTATTCTTCAACCATGCCATAATGACAAGTAGTAGGAGTTCAAGTACAGGTGAGGATTTCTTACAATGTGATTTATGGCGTCACTTTCATATACCTACTCGTAGTTCCCAAGCGTTGTAAATTTCATATTAGATGGCACACCGACCGCTTGACATCTACTGTGACATTTCATACGATACAACGCAACGCCACGCACAAGCGCACGTGCTGAACTCGGTGTGGCTCGGCCTTTCAACAATGATAATAAATGCTGTAGCCATGTATAAGTTAATGTATATTGGTGTTAGGATCCCACGGCTACGAACTTAGTTGAATAAACAATGTACTCAACTTGCAATTTTTTATACTTTGTATTAGAGATAATGAGTAAGCCAACATTATGCTATCGGCGGACGCGGCAACCCCGGTCGCCGCCCGCGCAACCACAGATAAGATAGCGTTCGCGAAACTGTAGTCCCACAGGATAAGCGGTTATAGAGTATAGACTATATTCCTATAATAAATTGTCTTGTACCACATACGGAAACATACCGACAACATGGAATAGGCATGATGACTGGCAAGTCAAATCAGCATCTTTTTTCGAACTGTCAAAACGATCACCACTACGGAATTTTATAAGAAATACTCAAAAGTGACGTCACGTTTAAGTACTGTCAAATGACCTTCTCTTTTAAGTTCTTAAGTTTCAATTTATTAAATAGAAGTTCTGTACAAAAATTACTGCAATCTACATCTTGCTAATAATCTCTTCGTTTATTATGTCGTGCATAATGTTAAATAATTTATTTTAACTACAGTCATCATTCCTATTGAATATGCGGTTTCTATATTTGTTCAAGTATTTATTTATTTTACACTTTATTGCATATAAAAATATATAATCAGAAATTAATGCCTTCAGGCATTCATTCTCTACTAGTCAACCATAAGGACAAATAAAAAACCCGCCAATAGCATGTCAATGAAGGGTTCCGTAGTTATTCAAAAACGGCTGGGCCGATTATGTTCGAAATAGTTTTATTCTAAAGCATTCTATAAACCCACCATTCATGATTTTTTTCATATTTTTTGGACCTGCGGATCAAAAGTTAGAGGGGCATTTTTTTTCTTCTGGAAATATGACTTTAGAAAAAAACTTTCTTATAAGACCCTTATGCTTTTTAAGTGACCTATTCAATGATACCCCACACTATAGGATTACAGCAAATAAAAAAAATCATCCCCACTTCACCAGTTTTTTTTTTCAAAACATTTTTTTTTCTAGTTTCTATTGTACCACTTTGTTGACATGATTAATATGTATATCTGTACCAAATTGCAGATTACTAGTATTAACGGCCACTGAGCTATGCTGCGGAAAGACGGACAGCCGGACATGGCGAAAATAGAAGGGTTTCGTTTTTGCCATTTTGGCTAAGGAACCCTAAAAACGGAAGTCTTAAAACAAATTTTACTTTACACATATTAGTGGCTGACTAAACTTGACTACACATCCAACACTAATCATACGTACATACATACCTACATGAATGTTATCTTAATTAAAATGTAAGTAAATGAATCAATAACAAATGAGCTTCGTGTTACCGTTCACACACAATGAATCATTAATGTCATTATCATTACCTACTTGCTCTGACTATACATTGTATACAAGCCATAGTTTATTTTATGACGAAGCCGATTTCACAACAGAGGACCTACCGCGAACTACGAACGAAGAGTTGCCTCCCTGTCACTATCATGTCCGAATTCACGAGTGCGAGAGAGAGGCAACACTTTGTGGTTCGCGTTAGGGCCTCAGTAAAGGCGAATTTAGACCAAACGAGCGAATGCTCATTCTATCCCCCACTACGAAATCAACGAATCTCGACGAATCACTTTTTGTGTAACGAACGAATTTCGTAGAGTGGGGGATAGAATGAGCATTTCGCTCTTCGCTCGTTTGGTCTAAATCCACCTTAAGGAGAATTTACAATCTTTCCTTCGTGAAGAACCATACACATAAATAATGTTCGATTTTGCTCGTCTATAAAGAGGGCAAAGGCATCGGAGGGTCGATCACCGAGTTACGGTGGTAATCGAGTAATATTGAACTCTATTATAAGAATATGTGTAAATATAGGTGTACTACCTCGGTAAGTAAGTACGGGAGCAAGTATTAAGTTTACAATTATATAGAGTATGTTTTATTAAACCTTCAAACAAAAGCGTTTTTTTTTTCCACAGTTAAACAATTTTTTTTACGTAAACAATTTGGTACCAATATATTTTTTATTGTATATTATCAAATTTAATAATAGTTGGTTGACCTTAATTGATAATTAAGTATCAATCAAATCATAATTAGGTTTTTTTTAGCGAATCCTTGATTGTCTCCATAGTGAAAACTCAGCGTGACGGTCCCTAGTACCCAGTACACTCTTGCTCCATGACCCAGATGCCACCCTGTATAATATTAGGTATTACAATCCTATCATACTATTGGCCTGACAATTGTCTGACGGAGCTATGCAGCTTGCTAAATTCCATCGGTCCGAAGTAGAGACTAGATAGAATAAAGACTGTTAATCCCCATACAAACTGACGTTACTGCTTACATTATCGGCGTCGTGACGCAACGGAGCCGAAGCCACGTAGTTGTATCGCCTAAATCTAACGCTAATGAATGTTTTCTTTTTATTTATTTTTATTTGTAAATGTATATAAATGTTTTGTTTTTTCAATTGTTTAATTATAGTTTCATGACGCATTGGTGTTATGCTGTAATGCCGTGTAAACTTTTGTTTTAATAAATAATTATTATTATTACGTTACGAAGTTCCTTGATCCATCCAACGGAACGTAAATTTGGTCCGTATGGTTACAAACAAGGCATCCTGTGTTGCAGTGCAGTGCATCCTGTGTTGCAGTGCAGTGCATCCTATGTTGCAGTGCAGTTGCAGTGCATCCTGATGTTGTAGTTTCGGAACAGTCATATTGGATGGCACACTGCTTGCGTGGCGTGTACGTGTGCGATCTTGCTAGCCGTGTGCTAATTGCTATGAAATTTCCTACGCTACAACGCGAAGGACACGTACGGATGCGTGTGGGTTGAGTGCGTGTTGTAGCGTATGTCATATTAGATGGCAAACCGCTTGCGTAGTGTGCACGCGCGCGTGACGCACGTTCACGTTCTCCACATGCATTTGGTGTGTCTCGGCCTTAAGATACAAAGTTACTTTCGAATTTATAACGCATATTATGGTATGGATGGATATTTATTTAACACATGTACTGTCTTTATTACTACCTTATCTCCGCTTGCCGAAGCAACCTTCTAATCTAGCTTATATCAAGCTCGTGCCGCTCCGACAATAAAATGGCGGCTTATGTCTAACTGCATTTGTAATTGCATTTTTGCTGCCAGTCACGAATGGCGGCCATAGACCTAAATACTTTGCACGATCAGCTGGTGTAATCAACAATAGGAGTATTTTTAATTTGTCGGGTTTGTCTTCACCGTTATCATCATCAGCCTCTCTCAGGCTCATCATCAGGCTCTCTTAACTATGCTTAAAGACGCATTAGGAGGGAAATGCCCATAATCGCCACGTTGGGCAAGCGGATTGACATCACTGACACTCATCATTGACATTTCGCACCATGGAATTTAATGCAATATGGAATGGGATGACTGACTCTACCCACTGTTTCTCGGGTGTTCCCAAGTCCCTTAGATTAGGGTATTTTTTTAAAGTATCATGTGTAATAGGCAATATTTTCTTTAAAGATTAATCTTGGCATAACACAATATGGGCTTGTCGGACCGAAATAAACGAATATCAATTATAAAAGAAGAACTATACATAAGTATACCGCCGTCTTCTTTAGCATTATGTGCAAAAGAATCTATGACATAAAGGCCCCAGTCCACGTTGGCCCAATGTGAGCCAATATAAGCGACACAATTAATTATGCATTAGGCCAATGTGTACTGGGGGCTTAACACTGGCATTCCCACACTGAATGGCCATTTGACTAATGGCAAATTTTGCAAGAGATCAGATACTACTCGGAACTGTTAAAAGAATGTTTTTTTAAAATACGGTATCCCATTAAAATTACTTTTACAAAACAAACATCAACTTGCACTTATTATGTGCGTGTCGTTGCGTGCTATTTTTAACGAAGTATAAGGGCAAGACCGGTATAATCCGTGACCCCAAACGCAAAGGTCGCGTTACGTAACACCCTGCTTGTTTGCACTCTTGGGGGATATAACCATCACAAGAACGACGTAACTACCGCAGCACAATCCTAAAAGGCATCGCCTCTTAATACGTTCGCCCCCAGTACTTTTTCACTAAGTGCTAATGCTATACCGTTCCAAATTATCTTACAGAACTCCTATGCCAGTGACACGCATGTGTGACCTGAAAGATTGCACTCCTATGCCGGCGACACAAGATCAGTGTTAAAATTTTTCGTATTTCTATGACATTGGCATAGGAGTAAGAATTTCAGTTATGGTAGTGGCGTAGGAATAAGGTTATTTTGATCACGTAATATGTCACTGGCATAGGAGTAAGATTTTTCACTTACGGCCTGTTTCGCAATAAATACAATATACCAGTCAGCTAAAATTATGACTATCCTTTTTCCAGGAAAAAGCAAAAGGATTGCTATTATTTATCTGTCAAATATTTTATTTGGGGTTAATGAGACCCTTAATGTATTGTTTGATAAATAGGTACAAGTAAAATATTATTTTGAATTAATTTTCCTGCGCACCGGACTCGACCTAGTGCAGGGTTAAGGACGTTAACTACTACTACGACTAAGGCTTGTTCACGAAATAATGTAGACATTGCTATAACTCCTTTTTTTATGACACCATACCATTGTATGGATGATATTACAAAGAAGGGCTCTTTGCCTATCTGGAATTATGGACTTTTATTTGAACTTCTGGATTTTAGTAGTGTTTCTTCTTATTTTACCATTTTGGGTCATTTAGTTTCCCAATGGGTCGTAACTAAATTACAATACCGATACTATAATAAACTGCGAATCTCTTGTCTACAATTTTTATTAACTATTTTAAGTCTTAGTTATTTTTAGTCTCGGAAGATTGCACTTTTTTGGGCCTGAACTTTTACATTAAACATTATCTGAAGTTATTTTGATTTTGACGACTTTTAAGCTATTGCTTTTGGATATTGGATTGTTAAACATAAAACAGAAGAACCAATTTACAGTCCCATGACTTAGAACAACACGGGACTATTATTGTGTAACAGTGGAGACTGATTTTACGATGGCTACTTTATTTCGTGAACAAGCTTTACAATTTATAATTCGAATAAATAAATGGCTTGTCTTAAATGTTACGTGTCATTACAATGACGTAACAGATTTACCGAGCAATTAGATCAACGATTATTTAGGCTTAAGAAATGTAGATTGCAATCATTTTTGAGGTAATATTTAAGAAAATAATGCGTGCTTTGTTCTTTGTATCATATTTTATTTCCTCAAATTGTACAAACATTCGCGTGATCAAATGCAGTAAGACAATAAATTCATCTATCACGTGTGGTCTTTAACAATGTACAATAAAGTCGAGAATGGTTCAACAGTTTATGCTGACTGACGAACCTCTTAGAACAGCTTTTTATTTAGATAACAAATCAATAATTGTAACTTAACTGTAGTAATAAATAACTATCATTCAAAGCTCTGAAGATAATAAATTCAAGTTTAAAAATAATGGCTACGGTGTATGGAATTTGTGTGGGAGAGGGAGAGCTATAAACGCCCGTGAAAGGTTCTTTAGATGCGAGAGGTCGCGGCTTCACTTCGAGTCTAAACTAAACAGCAAAGTGTGTCGGTATATTTGATCTACGATAACGTCGATACCCTATAGCTTAATTTTAATATTAGAGTTTGTAGATCATAATAGGGATGATGACTGTAGTTAATAGTACATTGTTGTATAGGCTGGAAAGTAAGCAATAGATGAACGAGTTAGTTCAAACACAATACACGAAGAAATTATTACTAAGATGTAGATTGCAGTAATTTTTGTACCTACAGAACTTCTATTTAATAAATTGAAAAGAACTTAAAAGAGTAGGTCATTCGGCAGTACTCAAACGTGACGTCCCGTCCCTTTTGAGTATTTCATATAAAATTCCATAGTGATAGTTTTGACAGTTCGAAAAAAGATGCTGATTTGACTTGCCAGTCATTATGCCTATTGGAATAGGTACGACGGCCTAAGAAGATCAGTGGATTCGAGTACCGTACGTTACTATCATCATCATTAGCCAGTCCACTGCTGAAGCGTCTCCTAAGTCCTAATACCTGGGGCCCGTTTCTCGAACGCTTGTAACTTGTAATACGAGTGGAAGTCTCTTTTTAACACTCTTAACTAGACAAGGATGTCCGCTTGTATTACAAGTTACAAGCTTTCGAGAAATAGGCCCCTGTGCGTGTAGACGCATTAGGAGGTAATGCCCATAATCGCCACGCTGAGCAAGCGGGTTGGCGATTGATTACCTTAGTGCGTCCATTATGATGACGAATCAATCAATCAACCCATCAATCTTCAATAAATGTTCAGTCAGTAACGTAACACATCAAACTAACTTTACACTTTTGTCAGCCTCCGTAGCCTAGTTGGCAGTGACCCTGCCTACGAAGCTGGAGGTTCCGGGTTCGAATCCCGGCGAGGGCATTATTTGTGTATTTATTTATCACAAATATTTGTTCCTTGGTCATGGCTGTCTATGTATTTAAGTATCTACTCTACATGTATCTATCTATTATATATCGTCGCCTGGTACCCACTTCACAAGCCTTAATTGAGCTTACCGTGGGACAAGGTCGATTTGTGTAAGATGTCCCAAGATATTTGTATTTGTACTTCTCTTCTTAGTCGACTCTTACGACACCCATAGGAGAAGTTGGGGTGGTACAAATGTATTCTTATTACCACACGCCAAATTATTACTTTATGTACCTAATAATAATTTGGCAATAATTATTTTATTCATCGATCGTGTTCTCATATTGTAAGTATTGTACGCAATCATAGGGGAGGTTCGGGCGTTGGGGACCCAAATGCAATCAAGTTACCCTCCGAACTGAGAGTCTCGGATGTAATTAGTTTCTCGTATTTACATAACAGAGGTATTCTTATGGCATTTTAGGGTATCGTAGTCAGCGTAGAAGTCAATGTGTAGAAGTTTAGTGAAACGTCGCACTTTCTCGATTGCCATAAGGACGATATTGGCTTGATTTTGGTACAAGTAAGCGGTCAAAGCGTCCTTACAGCTATCGATAAATTAGAACATTTTTCTGTAACATTTGACTTTTATTATAAATTAATAAATCAAAACCTCGGCCATACCCCTGGAGATGTAAGTAAAAGCTGCTCCGTTGATTCTTGCAACGAATTTGCATATTATGCAGTTTTTATAGCGCAATGATGTAAAAAGTAAAATATGCAGCAAAAACCTAGACGTCGTTAAAACCTGTCTTTCAAAGTCGAATGTCTTGCTATTTTAAGAACAGTCGATAATGTTGCCCTGTGACTCAACTGTCCTTTCAATTTGCTGCTGACAGTGGCATTGCTGACATAATTATGTCAGCTAGTAACAACATAGTGATGTTGCATAATAACCAGGTATCAACATTCCCACACCACGAACTGGAGGATTATGTTTATGATGGTTCCTTTTTATCCTTTGTTGTCGTCGTTGGCGTCATGTTCTAACTAGAATGATAGTGCGAAAATGACACATTACGAAAAGCGACACCGAACCATCATAATCCTGCAGCCAGCTATACAGGAAATGTGAAGTTAATCATTACCTAAATGTATGTAAATTCTTTATTGTACACTAAACACAGGTAAAAATACACATACACATAAGTTTTCTTAAGTCTAAATTAACCTTATTTTGTTCAGAAGAAAATAACATCAAAAGTCAAATAGTATGATTCTGATTAGTATTTAAAATTTTATGTAACATCAACTCCAGCTTTAGCCTGATCAGAATCAAAAAATTGCTCAAATAAACTGATAAATTATTTTGTTGAGGCGTAAAATTAAGTTTAATATACAAATACTTACCTATTAATAATGTACCGTAAAATAATGAATCCTATGCCTTCTTTTATACTTTCATTTATTGCCTAAATTTGATTGGCACACTGAAATAAAAGATTCAAGGAAAAACATCAAGATACGTATACCAAAAAATAACCCGTCCTATACGATCCGAACCGAAAGCTTGAAAACAAAACGCGGCAACATAAAAAATGTAACATAAAAGTCCTGTTATAAGGACTGTGGAATCCAATACCTACACCAGTATTAAATTACCAACCCATTTGAATCCCGAAAAGAACATATTTTATTCGTGTTACAGCGAGTCACAAGCGAGGTGTTTCTCTGAGCGAACACTTTAAAATTCGAGGTGTATTTTCGTTGGGGATACGCGGGAAAACCTTTAGCGAACCTTCTTCGGTACCACGCCACATATATTATTAAAGTATGTTTAATAGATAAAACCTGCACGTTAGTTAGGTATTTGAACAATAAGCACTTATTGAACGTATTGTGAAAATTTGTACTTTTTATTTTTCCCCAGTAGTCACACTACATACTTAATAACGTATGCGGAATGAAATCTGCACAAAGTTTAATATTATATTAAATAAATGATATCATTATTATTTTCTTGAACATGTACGTTTTTTAATATCGATTTTAACAAGTATTCATGCAAGATAAAAACTACTTGAATCCAAAGTGTATAACTTTAGTTTTATAATACTTTATCCATTGATGTCGAAAAAACAAATGTTAGCATTTTTCTTATCTCTAATTTTATCTTCTGTAGGAAAACTTTTTAAATAAAAATCTTTTGCTCATTATATTTCATATTCTTGTTAATTGGTCTATTGATACTTACTTATTATGCTAAAAATATTTAATTGAAATTAGCTACAAGTCGTTCACCGTGACATCCGTTACTAAAAAGCAGTGTTTTTTACACTTTTTGATCAAATGGCGAAGTCATATTTTCAAAGTTGTTTATTTTTATTTTCCGTGTTGATAGGCTTGCTCTTTGTTTATGTTTCGTAATGCCCATGGTTTGAGGATGTTTTTCATCAATTTTGTTGTCATATTTAGAAGTATTTCTGAGCTCCCTGTTCGATTTTGTGATTCGGGTTAACGTAATTTCCTTTATTCGAGCTCTTTCTGAAAAGTGGCTGTAGCCAAATTGTTTCCAATAAATGATATTAGAAACCCTAGTGTAAACTAGGGTTTCTAATATCATTTATTGGAAACGAAAAGAATGCGAGATTTTTATAAAACAGTGTTTCAAATCTTGCCTTCTTCTAAAAAATCAGAATCATCGTCGATTTTGGCCTTAGCAAATGTGTTTTGTGGAAAATACATGCAGTTGTGCGACATTGTTCTACTCAATTGGCCATAATTTCTAAAGAAAGATGCCAAACCCGACAAAACTATCCAATTTAATTAACAATTGTATACAAATTAATTTAGCATTGAGACACAAGTTAAATTTAATTTTTTTATTTTGTTTTTACTTGTTCAAAATTTGTGCAAATTTCACTCCGCATACGTTACTATATAAATTATAAATATTAGATGTCATATACCAAAGAAAAACGACCAAAATCACCTAACGTCCGAGGTGGGCGAAAGCTGAGCACGTGGGTTCGTTCCCCACGTTTGGACGTTAGGTGATCTTGGTCGTTTTTCTTTGGTTTATGACATCTAATATTTATAATAAGCACTTAAATGTTGAGTTAATTGTAAAGATGTTTTTTTAATTACTTACAGTCGAAGTTCATCTTGCTTTATCAATGGACGAAATCTATACATTTATGAATTCGCACCCGACTATAGTAGTTTCTGAAATCCTGAGTCCTGAAATCCTGAGTATGATCAAAGTAAAAATATCTCAAGTAAGACATAAAGTACATATACATATTTATTACACAAAGGTTTATTATTAAATTTTGAAGTCTGCAACATACATAATCTAATTCAACCAATTCACACATTGCATAATATTTATATCAAAGATTTCTCTCTCGAAAATATTCGTAACTTAAGTTCCTTTCCTACTTCTTTTAGTTTTATTCATTTTATACCTAAATGCTATTACAAAAATATAAATGGCATCGTGTCTTAGACGACGTAAATAATTACATATTTTAAATTACTGACATAAAAGTTGGTTATGACAATTAGTAATAAAATAACTTACGTCAAAGGAGTAACAGCGACACGGTTCTAAAATGAACAGATGTTTATGACGCTATTTGTGGTAAACTGACGATAGGGAACGACTGTTACAAAATATAAATGAGTCGGAAAACGGACATAGCACGTGCACGGATATAACGATGAAAATAACTGTACGATACGATCTTGGAAAATTATAAGAATCAGAGCATTGTCATCAATATACTACACCGTTCCTTGATCACTAAGAATAACATTCAGATTTAATAGATTATAACATATTACATGGCTACTAACTGTACTATGTGCCTACTATACGTCGATTGATGACAATTATATTATGGCTAACTCTGTTTCAGTCTAAATTATGCTTAATCTATGGAGTCACCGATCCATTACATAACTAGAACACAGATTTTTGGAAGAAATGTTCATTTATTTTTGGTATATGTTTATTGGCTGATAGAAGGAACTTATTTTTTTTAACACAGTCACAATTTCGAAGTCTTGACACGCAGACCCCTTAGACCGGCCCCAATTTCACAACATTGACAAGTCCTACAATTGTAAATCTACGGTTTCTCCAATAGGGAACGTCTATAGACTACAGTTACCGCTTACCATCGTGAGGACCGTGCGTTTGTTTACCACCAGCATAAAAATTAGTGCAGGAACTTTAATAAATCAGCAGTAAATAGCTACTTTTATGCGAAGCAAAATTACAATTGTCACAAAAATCACGACAATTGTAGCGAAATTCCGACATAAGCCGAACCTCATGTCAAGAATTAATGAAAATTGTACTAAACCTTGCGACAATTGTCACGGGTTTCGGAAAATAAAAAGTAGTTTATTAACGATATAGTAACGTTATTAGTAATCATTTTATGTTGGTGGCAAACAAGCACATGGACCGTCCGACAGTAAGCGGTAGCCGTAGCCTACGGAGGCCTGTGACGTCAGTAACAGTGATATTTTACAATTGTCACAATTGTAATTATGGTGAAATAGGCCACAGAAGTTCCATCCCACTTCTGAATTGTAATCTCGAACAGTCTCGTTAAGTCGTCAGAGAACCGTCGCGTCATCGTGAAGTGACCGAGCTCTGACCTTAATCCACCTTTCTCGTTTGCAAAAACATGCAAATAAATGTGTTTGTTCGTTTTTTTTTATAAATACTTCATATTTGTAACTTATTGCCATACAATACTCCGAGCTACGACTCTTTCCGCAAATTCATGGTTTTAAAAGTCGAGTAAGGCGAAGCGAGACTTTTTCTTAACCCACAGACAGAACCCTCTGTCCATAAGTGCAATCCCACTTCTGAATTGTCATCACCACATGTAATGAGTCTCGTTCTGGCTCCAAGTCTCGTTAGAGACACTGTCGCGTTATCGCGAGAAGTGACCGAGCTCTGACCTCAATTCACCTTTTGTTTGGAATTTGTTTACAAAAACTTGCGGGGAAATATGTCTTTTGTTTGCATCTCTTTTGTTTCAGTCCCGATTGTACTGAAGTCAACTTATTGCCATAAGAATGGGAGAACTGTGCTGATGGTTTCTATTTTAATGATAATGAAGTAATTTGTAGATACATTGATTTGATTACTTACATAGTTGGTAGAATTTTCAAGGTGGCTCTTTATATCTTTCGGTCATTAGCTCATTAGTTATCCTACCTATGCTAAATAAATGAATACCATGGTACAATATTATGCAAATCGACAGTATGCTCGATTAAGGCTTGTGCTTTGAGTACTACGAGTATGCGACGAATACATAATAGATAGAAACATTTAATGATGTTTAACACAGAAAACAATCAAGACCAAGACCGAGAAACATACCCCAAATAAAAGCCTTCGCAGGGATTCGAACCTAGCCTATGTTACGGGGCTGACATATACAATTATGTTGATTCCATGACAATGTTTGCTGTCGACGTAAAGTCTGTAGAAATATGGTTACTCGTTCTCTTCCCCTTATCTAAGCCTGGTAAGTTTAAACTAAGCATATTGACTTGATCTAATTAGATTAACAAACCAAACTAATTAGTATACTATTTTGTATAGTAAGTATCAAGTTCAAAGGGCCAGGGAAACGTACTATTGCGGAACTAGTCTTAAGTTCATTTATTCATTTCGTTCATACATTTGATTGACGCAAGCGCATATCTCTTCAAAAAGGGGGCGAGGGACAAAGAGACCATAGAATAGATAAGTGGGTGAATATTTTTGTTAATGACACTCTTTTTGAAATAAAACTATGAAAACGTATTTAACCTCGCGTATATTAACTTTAACTTCATTCCGACGTTTCGAACACTTTACAGGGTTCGTGGTCTGCGATTCTGACTGTATTAAAAAATAAGGTCATCAGAAACGTCGGAATGAAGTTAAAGTTAGTTAATATACGCGAGTTTATCCGTTTTCATAGTTTTATTTCATGTGTAATCCTCGCGGTAACCGAAGAAAATATTATAGACACTCTTTTTCTTGGTTACCGGTTAAAACATGGTCCTCGGATAATAATTAAAATTATGATTTTATAGCATTTAAACCCCACAAAACATTTGTGCGTTGTAAGACTTGTAAGTTAAAATCCGTTTTTCTAATTGATCCATATTTGTATCTTACTGTAAAGTATTGCAGTATTTTTGTAAAAAACTGTTATACTTTTGGTCCTCGGATAACGGGACAGAATAACAGCCACAAAAAAGTTTATCGACCCGAGTATCATATTTATATGACCTAAGTTTACACCTCAAGCATTTCATACAAACTTGATACATAAACATTCCTATACTGTTTTATTTACTCGCACATAGGTGACATGTCACAAACATATTGATATTGATACTAAACGAAAACAATTACAGCTGGGTTCAACAGTTCTTACGAAACAAATATCTTTACGAATTACGACCTAAAAATCTTATTAAAATATATACTGGTTTCCTTGTCTCAACAAGGAAAACCATTACAAAACTTCACTGACAATAGTACCAGTAGTACGACCCAGGATAGTATTGATTTATTTCGTAGTTTGTTATGATAATGATAACAGTAGCTTTCTTTAGAATAATTATATCCTTCATGAAACATTTTAGCTTCACAAATTATAAGGAGTTGCCTACATACAGGGTGTAATCGTTAAGTGTGGCCAGGCCATAATTCCGTAAATATAACAGATATCAGAAAACTTCCAACTGATATCGAAAGTGCGTTACCCAACGAGTAAAATTGCATTAATAACTTTTTTTAAATAGACGGAGTAATATTAAAAATACTAAGTTAAAACGCTCCCATACATTTAGTATGACGACTAGCCTTAAAAAATGTCGGGTGTCATAACAAATAAAGATTCGTTATTTGTACGAATACATTGTAATAAAATAATAATACTACCGTTTATGAAATAATTAATCTAACATTTATTCTTAAATAAAAAAATATTTGTATTGAACTACTCATTCAATGAACGGTTACGTACTAAATGTATGGAAGGGTTTGAAGTTAATATTTGAGATATTTCTGATTTTATTTCAAAAAAGTTATTAGTGTAATTTTACTCGTTGGGTAACGTACTTTCGATATTAGTTTGAAATTTTGTGATATCTGTTGTATTTACGGAATTATGGCCTGGCTACACTTAACGATTACACCCTGTATAGTCAACATATGCCAGGTAAATCTTTATTTGATTCTATACCATGTATTTATTCATACTAAACATACTACGAGATACATTCCACAGAACATACACTACTCCTTATGGGAAAAGCGAAGCGATTCAACATCGAATTGACTTAAGTCTTATGACCATGTTTTCCATTTTTACGACGACATAATTTCTAATAATTTAATCTACCCCTCTCAATTATAGTCTTACATAGACTGATTCGAAATACACATAAAACCAGTTAGCCTAGACTAGAGTCAGAGATGAGTGATCCCGATATGTTAATTGATGGAAATGATAGAGTTGATTGAACCAGCTAATAGAATTATCGATGGATGAAGTCTTTGAAATTGATTTATCTAGATCCAGCGTAGACCCGCCCGGTCTAGATACAGTTAAGATAGCTGCGGATAAGATCGTATCGCATTTGATTGAATGATGTACATTATTTTGTTATTAATTGACTTGTTTATGAATATGGCTTGCTCGCAATATCAGTAGATAGAGATGTACTGACTAAACAAACTTTCTCATTGAATTTTCATAAAAACATTCGAATTTATGTATTGGGCACCGCGAGCTAAAAAGAGACACAGCGATACTCGCCCAGCGGTGATAGCTGTGTCTCTTTTATTTACACGGGACTGCGTATGTTTTGTTCGTGTTTACAGCCCATAGTTCATAGCTTAAGGTGCGTTCAAACCAAAAGAGCATTCGCTATTCTAACCCCCCACTCTACGAAATTCGATCGTTACACAAAACGTGATTGGTTGATTTCGTAGAACGGGGGATAGAACAGCGAATGCTCTTTTGGTTTGAACGCACCTTTAGTAGCTCGCGGTGAGACTAGTACCACAGCAATCAATTCATGGAAATGTCACCTTTCTTTCACTCTGAATTAGGCTGTATTTTCCATCAAGTGAGTGTTATAGATTTGTAGAATACGAGGTTGAGTACGTAGTACGTATAGAGGCGAAATAAAAAGTCTGTTCATCGCCTATCGCGCCGAAAAGACCCCCTTATGCCGCGGCGACGACATTGGTCTAAGGCGACGGGCTTCGCGGAAAACCGTACGTGCGAGAGGGAGTACCCATATCGGCATCCCGCTCCAACTCATGGATTCGCTCGCCGCTAGTCTCCTTAGACCAATGTCGTGGTCGTGGCCGGGCGTTTATACATAAACGCCTTCTAACTTAGCACGTCGCTAAGCATCGTTTGTCTCTTTTGGTCTTATCATCATCATCATCATCATCATCATCAGCCTATGTTAGTCCACAGCTGGACATAGGCCTCTCCTATTAACTATGCGTATAGATGCATTAGGAGGTAAATGCCCATAATCGCCACGCTGGGCAAGCGGATTGACGATCGCAGTAATGTGTCCAGTATGATGACGCTGCTGCCCATCATGAATCTTGTAGAATGGTCAGTGACACTTCAATTCCTTAGTCGACTCTTACGACACCCGCAGGAGGAGTTGGGGTGGTGACAAATGTATTCTTACTGCCGTCACTACACGGCAACGGCACGGTCTTATCAATACATCCATATAAGAGTGAAAGGGACAAACAATACTTAGCGGGTTGCTAAGTTATGAACGTTTATGAACAAGCGGATTAAAATTTCGTGTTTAGATCACTAACCCCTCTCCGCTACTTGTGGATATTTACGTGGCGTCTGAGTGAGGCTGAGTGTCATGTTTTTGTTTTTGACGTGGCGTGTGGCGTCAACAAGGTTAACGTACCTCGTCTATAACTCGACCAGACTGTAGTCACCTACGTACTCGCAGAACCAGGGCATCAAAAAAGCGCAGGCTCGCACGGCGCGCCATTTCGCAAGCCGTCTGGCTACTCACCAAGTTTACCACCGATTCGTTACGCATAACCAGTATAATTCTTTCTCGTTAAGGTGCATGCAGACCAAAAGAGCATTCCCCCTACTCTACGAAATTCGATCGTTACACGAAACGTGATTCGTTGATTTCGTAGAGTGGGGGATAGAACAGCGAATGCTCTTTTGGTCTGCATGCACCTTTACAGAGTGCGTAGCCAAGTTGCCAATCGCTAACGCTCAGTAGCGTATCGTAGTTTTCTCTCTGTCACTCTTTCTTAATAGTGCGACAAAGACAGTCGCCTTTCGTTCACGATTCAGCGTTGCTCGATTGGCATGGTGGATACGTGCCCAATTGTAACACACATATTTAAACAAATCTGTAGACGTCACCTATGAGAAACCCCTATACCACTCTTATAGGAAATTAGAAATTAGGAAGAGTGGTCGCCAAGCGAAAGCTCCTCTGTCACTTGATTGGTTAGAGAGAAGGGAATATTTCTACGTCCTCTTCAATTATTTGCCCTACTATTTTTTTAGTCATTTAATAGATGCCGAAATTAAGGCGCTACATAAAACTAATGGTAGACAGCACGTTCATATTCACTTAGTGAAAGAAATTGAGATAAGAGAACTACAATATACCGGAGAAAACAAAATTAAGGGTGTGCGTAAGACAAACGGAGAAGTCAAAAGTCGTGTCGTGACTATTAAAAATCGGAAATTTCAGCACCTGGGGCCTATTTCTCAAAAGCTTGTAACTTGTAATACAAGCGGAAGTCCTTATCTAACTTATGGTGTCAAAAAGAGACTTCTACTTGTATTACAAGTTACAAGCTCTAGAGAAACACGACCTGCCTCTTTTACCCCGATTACGCCTTTATGGGAATGACAGAGACAGAGTGCTCAAAATCTACGGGTTTCGCGATAACCCTACAGAGACATCAAAATTATTGGCGTAGATCAAAAGGTTAAATCAAGACTCAAGACCTGAGGGCTTGCCGCGAATCACGATCGACCGGTGGCTTTGCCTCCCTGTCACACTTACGTACGAATTTACAAGTGCGAGTGAGAGCAACACGACTATCGCGGTATGCGATAGGTCCTCTGTATTACCTACATCGCAAGTCATATGCAATATATGATTTTTTTTAATTATATAATTTGGCAGCTTACTAGCTAATTTATCAGTCTTTGTGAATGCGTAAAATGGCATTCGGTTTTTACGCAACGTTCCGGAGCGCTTAAAGTGTTTTAGTTTCGGATTAATTGCTTAAAGGGCTTAAGTTGAGTTGTGAAACTTTTAATCGGCGGTTTATTATGCGTCATAAATGTGTTTGAGTTGGGTTTGAGCGAAGACTTAGTCAATTATATAGATTGGTAGTCTCTTCTAGTCCGATTTTAGGTTTACTAAAGACCGGGAAGTAAAAAATAGAGTTTACACATAGGCCGGACGACTTTTATAAAATCCCTTTCGCCCTTTATAAAGCAGTATTTCCTACGAAAAATAAAAATGATTTATTTTTGGTAAAGCTCCATATACACAAAAAAATACACCAATCACATTAAATTAATGATTCATCACATTACAAAAATATAAAACATTGGAAGTCCTTATAACATAAATGTCTATGGTAGAGAGTTAAGACCGACTTTAAGTAGTTAGCAGAGTTAGTTTGTGGCACAGAACGATTGATGCACACTTTGATAAACACTCGTTACATATTTATGCCAAAACAAATAAATGATACATCGTATTTCACGGAAATGTCCGAAATTACGATGCTGTCAGCTGGCACTGTGCGCTTTAGCATAGGTAGTTGGTTCCACGAGAGTTGAGGTCACACACACAACATTATACACTGTAAACACAGGGAGAATTTGTAATTAGTGTTATTTTTATCCAACTTCAAAAAGGAGTAGGTTCACATATGGACTGTTTTTTTTTGTATCCTACTCGATATCGTGGAACATCGTTTCATGTATTGAACTTAGCTCATACCTCTTAAGAATAGGTCAAATGATCCCTGTCTTATTATGACATATGGTAGAACTTGGTTCCTTCGGCAAAAAAATATGACCGATACTTAGTCAAGAGAATGACACATTTCGATGCATGACGTGAAGAACTTGATAGCACGAGATATTATGGTAAAAGAAAATGAATTTAATTTATGAAATTCCTTCTAATTTTCATCTTGAGTTATCAAGTTCTTAGTCTTCAAGTAGGCCGTGTGGTGACGGCAATACGAGTAACAATACAATTGTTACTACCCTAGGTCTTCTCGCGGGCATTGTAAGAGCCGACTAAGAGATTGAAGTTTCACTGACTATTCCTTGATAGAAGATTGATGATGGGCAGCAGCGTCATCATAGCGGACGGACACACTACTGCGAACGCCAATCCGCTTGCCCAGCGTGGCGATTATGGGCATTTACCTCCTAATGATGTATATCAAGTAGATACACAAACATAATTAGCAAGCTACTCATTAATAGCTAGTTTAGTAACTGCCACTTTTAAATGCATTGAGTCCAAGGTTAGAGAACGACAACCTTTACCGAAGATGAGATAACGATAACCCGAACCGAAAGGAAAATACATAGTTATGTTATATATGAGAACTGGCCTACTACCGCGAAAATCGAAATTCGTAAATTTCGAGGATTTTTCTCTGTCACTCGAACGAAGGCGTCATTAGAGTGAGCTAGACAAATCCTTGAAATTGACGAATTTCGTTTTTCACGGTAGGGCCGCTGGATGCACACGAATGTGCATTGTATCAAAACCAACTCTATAGATAGAGCTATAAACTTTACCCCTTATATCATACACAAGAACTTGGCTATAAATATAATTAAACGGTTAAACTCAGGTGTATTTATTCTCTACGCGCGACATATTTCGGAGAGCCTCCATTATCAAGCTCTGAGCCCGTGTTCAATACACGTGAGTTTAACCATTTATAATTATATTTATAGTTATTAAGTGTCATGAATGTTTAAATTCAAGAACTTGACTCGTAGACGAAAAGCTCAGACCCCGAAGATCAAACGTAAGCCTTACCTAAGTGAGAAAAAGTGTGCTTCGGATTTGAGAGCTTGCTCGGACCTATACAAATACTCGTACTAGGTAGATGTACGAGTAAGTACTAAGATGTTTTTGAACTATTTCTTTTTCGCACAAATTTTAATCATCTAACGACTGTGAATTTAGTTCCTTGCTGAGATTTTCTGAAGGACTCGAGAAAAGTTTACAGGCTTTTAAACATACATACACTAGGGACTACCTTGGAGTTCCAATCGGCCATACTTTATTATGGAAACCACTTTCCGTGTTTTGCTGCTCAACTTAAACAAACTAGTGTTGCCAACATAATACCAATAATATCTAATTAAAATACCAATAATGGCAACCCCGTAGCCATAAAGCAGGGCACGTGTCGCCAAGGGAGCAGCCCTCGCGGGGGTGGAGACGTTAAAGCGAAAAGGTCGTAAGACGCTAAGG
>JALPQI010004593.1:0-76286 GCA_025490895.1 Thaumatotibia leucotreta
CTCGGTACCCAAAGGGTAAAACGGGGGCCCCGTTACTAAGGCTTCGCTGTCTGTCTGTCCGGCTGTATCTCGTGAACCGTGATAGTAAGACATTTTTTTTATTCTCGTGCTGTTATCTCCGAAAATATTACCTTTAGAAAAAAACTTTATTTCAGGACCTTTATTTTTTTTGAAAGCCCTATTCAACGATACCCCACACTATAGGATTACAGCAAAAAAAAATCATCCCCAGTTTAGTACGTAATATCTACCCGGGTAGGTACCCGAATAAAAAAAAACCGGCCCAAGTGCGAGTCGGACTCGCGCGCGAAGGGTTCCGTACCATTATCACATTATTATTTAAAAAAAATACAGTTAAATCAACCTACCTCAAAAACTATAGGAGATAATTTAATTAATCCAAAAATCGTTGATAGAGTTTATTAATGTGCATAACATATATTTTTTTTGAATTTTAAATCGCGTATTTTAAAAAATAGATGGGGGGGGGGCACATTTTTCAGATTTTGAGAGCTGATATCTCGAAAACGATTTGCTTAAATAAAAATGTGATTTATAAATCTTCATATCATTTTCATATCAAGTTCTTTCTATTAATACTCCACACGCTTATATACAACCAAAATAAATGTTCTATCCCTCAGTTACATGTATGGAGGGCCCCCACCCAATGGTTTTTTTTTACAATTTAGTATCATAATCCTGTAGCGGTTCATACAACACATATTCTTATCAAATTTCGTTACTGTAGCATTTATAGTTTCCGAGTAAATCGGCTGTGACAGACGGACAGACGGACATGACGAATCTATAAGGGTTCCGTTTTTGCCATTTTGCCATTTTGGCTACGGAACCCTAAAAATCTACATTTTATTCTACCACTTGGATGTATATTCGTACTAGATTGCAAATTTCTAGTACCTACTAACGGCCATTGAGCTACGCTGCGGCCAGACAGACGGACATACGGACATGGCGAAACTATAAAGGTTCCTAGTTTACTACAGCTATGCTATTCTCTTATTGACACATTCAACGCTGCGTTCGTCCAACGAGCTCGATGTCGAGACAGCCTTGTCTAAAATCCTAGCTGTTTTATTTGACATTAGGAATCGAGGCTGTGAGCGAAGTTGTGGTCGAGTTCGTCGCTGTTTTTCGTTAGGGAATACGAAGTTCATACATTAAACGTCAAACTCTCGACGCAGTGTAGTTCCAGCTCACGCCGCATTCGTCGCCGAGCACTAGTGTCGTTTAAAGTACATTAGTGAATACCATTTTTAGGCTCGACGCTGCCGCAGCACTGACGCAGCGCTGACAGCAAGGCGGTTTCCTTAGAGAATAACACTGCAGAACCCGTAAAGATTACGTAATTGAGAAAATGTTAATACTTTTTTTGTAGAAACGATCCATATTCGAATTTGGTATTAAACATACATACATATATCGCGATTAGTAAGCAACAGTAAATAATTAAAAACACTTTCGTAACCCAACTGACCAAACGTAGCCTAGTTTTCAGTTTATGTTTATTTAGTTGTATAAGTAGCTAACGATTTACGTACTAATTAGGATGAAGCGTACGTTGAATTTTAATTATTAATAGCGGTATTAACCGCTAGCTTACGGCACATAACGAACATTACACATTACTATACCATTCGTCAATAGAAAACAAAAAAAATGTAAACAAATATGGCTGACTTTCCATAGCATTTGACGTCTATGACACATATCGTGAAAAACGTTCGCAGATATATGTTTACGTTAATACTAATAAATATCAAGATTTCGAACTATAAATGAATGCGAACTCAGGGTTTAAGGTTTTCAGTTGATGATAAAACCAAGATTGTGTTCTAAAAGTGCGTTAGGTATAACGTAATAATGCAATTTTTTAGGTTTGTTTATTTTTTTTAGATTCTGCTGACGATTGGTTTACCTATAACTACATTTCAAATGTAAATAAGATATTCTATTTCATACGTAATAATCCCTACATAAAAATTGAATTATTAAAAACATAAAACTTTCTTAATTAAGGCATACCGTAAATACCTTAAGTCATCCCATAAGTCATCAAAAAATACATATTTTGATAATTTGTGATGTAATCTGGGCAAAGGGACCACATTGTCAACCTTAAGACGTAAAACAGTCTAGCACGTTCGAAAAAAAAAAACAAAAAAAAAGTCCTTATTACAGATCCGCCCTTTATAACAGTATACCCAATACCATCAGATCCGAAGTAGAAGTATATTGCAATATTTATAAACAAACTAAAACAACTACTCATAAATAAAGCACACTATTCTCTAAACGAATTTTTTGAAGATTACCTAATCATTATCCTACCCTACCAAAATAACCTCAAATACTCACAAAATAAAACTCTTCTTTCGAAAAAGGCTCTCATTAACCGGTACTGTGAGTTATTACCAGTTGTAGGCATACCAATAACAGTATGGCTTTGTAGTAATAATGTAATTTAAATGTAAATTATTCATAGGAATAAGTATTAATGTAAATTGCAACACCCCTTAGGGTTCATGTAACATAAACTTATGTTATTGTTCTTGAATGCAAATAAATAAACAAATAAACACTGATCGACGGTCTTCTTTACGTATCGAGTAAAACGTTAAATTAAACTTCATTTGTCAACTCATGGTACTGAAACACATTGTGCATTTTTGAATAGATTTGTCTGACATGTTCAAGTACCTGTTTATCTTTTGGGTCCCCTTTGTAAATCTTCATAGTAACGGATGGCAGCAACCCGGAGTCCTCGTCGAATTCCTCTCTGAAATTAAATAATCATAAGCTAAGAAATGCATCAGAAGCAGAGTTGTGGAAAAAGCTTTTAATTAAATAAATTCGCAGCTTAAATATCCAAGCCTTTAAGACTTCAAAGTTTTAAAGACTCGATTATGTTTGGATATCTCTCTTTCTCTCTATGGCAACTGGGTGAAAATTCTTTTCGTTGTCTTGTTTCATACCACTCTGTCACGCTTTTAGTTGCTGTTTCGACTCGGTATATAAAAAAAATCCGGTGCACTTGTATTTCTTTTTCACGCTAGATTTTAATCCATACATCAGAAATTGAAAACAAAACATCATCTCATACAAAAATCACCACTATTTTAGGGACACAAAATAAGACAACGAAAAGAATTTTGACCCAACTAATAAACCGTCGTTGTGGTCTTTGAGTTTTGAGTCATTCGTCAGCCGAAGCGTTCGCGGGAGAAAAATCCTCTTAAACCACTTACGTGATCCTTCAGCTACCTGGGTGTGGGAATATTGCCTTGCCGATGGCGATCGGTGCGATGGTAGAAATACATGAATGACAATAACTTATTATTCATCCAAAGCGTTAGAGCTTAGAGCAGAAGCTCTGGGATAAATGTGGAACTGCGCCAAGTCTAATAGTCTCCTGTATCTGCAGTATTGTACCCTCGACTCTAACCTGCCACCAAAGCGTTGCGGCTGAACTATGTTATGCTTCTCTTGCCGTGCGGTCGCATACATTCTGGTCTTCTGGATTTTTGAACAGCTGCTTTCCACAAAGCATAATCCTTCGCGCCTTCTGTGACTGATGTTCATGGCATAAAAGACTGACTTAATAAGTATTAACTTACTGTTCATCCAAAGCGTTGGAGCTTAAAGCAGAAGCCTCCTGTATCTGCAGCGGACGTGGTACCCTTGACCGTGGCCCGTCACCAGCCGGAGGTGGGACTAGACTTTATATGTTTTTCTCTTCCTTTCTACCTTTTTAGGCGGTTCTTATTCTCATGCTCACCTTCTGTTCTGGATTGCCTATTGGATTCTTGAGCAGCTGCAGGCTGTCCAACATCCTTACTTCGCGCCTCATATCCCTCTGATTTTGATGGCATGAAAGATAACTTACTGTGAATTCAAAGAATTGGTGCTTAGAACAGAAGCTCTGGGATAACTGTAGAACTGCGCCAAGTCGTTGTTCTTCTCTAACTTTCCCGATTTCGATGAAATCACTCGTTTAACTTCATGAATCTTCAGGTCGCATAGGTACATACTCATCTTTTGGATTCTCGAGCAGCTGGGTACGATCCTTCTCGCCTCATATGCTGATGTAGATGACATGAATGAAAATAACTTACTGTTCATCCAAAGCGTTGGAGCTTAAAGCAGAAGCTCTCGGATATATGTGGAACTGCGCCAAGTCTCGTCTCCTGTATCTGCAGCGGACGTGGTACCCTCGACCCTGGCCCGTCACCAGCCGGAGGTGCGGCTGCACGATGATGTTGTTGAAGTATTCTACGGTTCCGTCATCCTGGAATAGATGAGACGATTTTCTATTATAATTATAGGCTACGAGAAATAACAAGTTGAGTTGATGTTGGTAAGAGAGTCTAACAGGGAAGACTGTTTGCTTTACATCATCATATCAGCCGAAAGACGTCCACTGCTGAACATAAGCTTCCCCCAAAGATTGCCACAATGACCGGTCCTGTGCCACCCGCATCCAGTGGACTCCTGCGACCTTCACCAGGTCGATGCCCATAGATACATATAATGTCTCCATCAGAAAGTGAGCAGGATAAAAAGAAGCTCGTATTTGCGTAGCGTAGGGATACAAACAGATAAATACCTAAGTTATGTATTGCCCTATATAACGGTCTTGCCGTGTGGTGAAAGCAATAAGAATACATTTGTCGCCACCCCAACTCTACCCGTGGGTGTCGTCAGAGTCGAATAAAGCATTAAAGTGTCTTGACTGTTTATGAAAATTGATGATGAGCAGCATCATAGTAGGTACCTAGACACACTATTACGATTGCCAATGCGATTACCCAGCGTTTTTCGTAACGCTACAACCATGACAGACAACAAAATTGGAACCATAATAAGCCTAGTTGATGGGTAATTAACTAGCAGCTATGTACAAGTTGCAGGTCCTTCTCAAATTTCCATGAGAACTTATAAAAAAGTGTTATGAAGAATATTGTATTTTATAATTGAGTAAACATTGTTACAACTCGGTACATTGCTAAAAGTCTTCGAGGGCCTAATTTTTGATGTCCGATGGCTATAATCAATTAAATAACTGTAAAATAAAGGGTAATCCGGTTTTAATAGCAAAATATGAAAATTAAAAAACGACAGAGGAATGAGACAAAATTTTTTTCGATGAATTACCCTGATACGATACGCCAATTCGATTGCAGTCTTCACACTTAATTTTCGGATTCTTCGTCAACTTACATAATATTTTATAATATTTGTGAAATCATCGTTTTCTAACCCAAGGTTAAGGTTTATTACAAACATCAGAAACCGTAGAAAATGCTTTAAAATTCCTCCAAAAACCAACAAACATCACGACTCTATGTTCACCAGGATAAGGTATATTTTCGGTTTTAGTTCTATCAAATACTTTTTCCAAATCTTTGAGCTATACAACGTCTGACATAGCTTGTATGTTGAAAGTAGTAAAGTTTATTTTAGCTAAATTGTTAGTTTTTAGAAGTAATTTGTATTGTTTCGCCGTCACGCGAGTTAGCGTTTCTTCATGGGGCCTTGTTCTATAATTTCTTCTTCACCTGCTTTTCGGTTAATTGGTTTTTGTCTTTGATTAGTTTTGCTAAGATTTAATTTATATTTGGTTTATTTATGTAGGCTAAACAGTGTGGCGACGGCAGTAAGAAGACATTTGTCACCACCCCAACTCCTGTAGGTGTCGTAAGAGTCGACTAAGGGATTGAAGTGTCACTGACTATTCTTTGACAAAAGATTGATGATGGGCAGCAGCGTCATTATGTGGACACATTACTGCGATCGCCAATCCGCCTGCCGAGCGTGGCGATTATTTATTATTATGGGCATTTACCTTCTAATGCGTCTACTGCCGTCTAGTTAATACGAGAGCCTACGTCGAGCAGTGGACTAAAATACTTCATCCACTAAGCAAAGTCATGTATCCACTTTTTCACCTTACTGAGGTACACCTTACTGGACATAGGCTTATGATTTCGTTTTTATTATCTGTTGTCTGTAGGGTCGATTGCAATAAAATTGTACATAGCTAAGGCCTTAATTAATACAAAAATTAGATCCCTTATAGGGATAAGTGCGCCTTTGTAATAACATTTTTATTATTATGTCGAAATTTTTATTTTGTACAATAAAGTGCTTTACTACTACTACTAAAAATCACGAGCGCGTCAATTGTGTTACGAACGTTAGTTTTACATGATTAATAACATGTAGGTTCGTATTGTTGATTGCTCTGCTCATAGAAAATTTAAATTGGATTTGTTCATTTTTCAGGGCCAATAATTGTTACACAAAATTTAACTTCTTAACCGTAAAAAATTACACAAAAATGATGATGTTCAATTATGCTTTCATTAAAGCCTTTAAATACGTTTTTTTTGTGATTCACCTTTTACTTGCACGGGTTTAATTGTATTAACTATAGGTAAGCGCGAAAATTAAAAGTTGAACATGATAAGCCTCCGTAGCCTAGTTGGTAGTGACCTTACAGCTGGATGTTCCGGGTTCGAATCCCGGGAGGGTATTATTTGTGTATTTATTTATCCCAAATATTTGTTCCTTGGTCGTAGCTGTCTATGTATTTAAGTATCTAAATATATCTATCTATGATATATATCGTCACTATCGTCACATCACAAGCCTTAATTTAGCTTACCGTGGGACTAGGTTTGTGTAAGATGTGCTATGATACTCATTTATTATTCATACATCCAAAATATTCCCTCATTACAACATAAAAACGCTCAATAACAAGGACCCGATAACTTTCCAACCATACTAGTATTCTTTTAGTCACAAACCGGCCCATGCGCACGCAAGGCCATACGAAAGGTCACTCACTCCCACTCCTGTATATGTATCACTACTGTGTAGGTACTTAAATAGTCACCTGTATTATTTGACCAGTGATACTTTTGGATTATGCGTCCAAATTGAATGATCATTATCAGACATCAGAATTCTGGTAGCATTTTTGAGCTGTCTTAGGGACTTCTCGTTTATCGATTACCGATTATACATATGTATATCGATAAATGCAGAATACAATGTAAAATAATTATGATTACAAATAGAAGTCTTCACATCTTGATTCAGAGGATATTCCGCCAACGTTTCGCGCCAATTTTTTTTGTAATAATTATAGCCTGGATACTAATAATTTAAGTCTGCATTTTTTTTAATTCATCGGTGTTTTGTATCGAAGGAAGTTACTTGCCAGCCTATAACATGTCACATCCTGATCTTGACATAATGAGTCACCGAATTCAAATTTCGAACGGTTTGTGCGTTTGCGCAGGGTGCGTGCAGGAAGTGACGTCACATCCACCCATTGTGCCCCTAATAACATTATTAAGTAATGTTATTTACAAGTTTTTTTTTCAAGTAAGGTTTGTTGTCAAGTGCCATGTCACCATATTGATTAGGGTAATTATTATTTACACGTATTATTTACACTACTCTAGCAGTGTACTTACGTGGTACGCGTGAGCAAAGATTTACGTCGCAAAGATTTGCTATATTAGGTGCATTTAGACTTTAAACCAAACGAGCGAATGCTCATTCTATCCCCCACTCTACGAAATCAACGAATTTCGACGAATCACGTTTCGTGTAACGAACGAATTTCGTAGAGTGGGGGATAGAATGAGCGAATGCTCGTTTGGTCTAAATCCACCTTTAGCCATCTTTGAGCACATGAGTGCAGAAATACCGAATAGGAATCGAAGTGTTATTATTGTACTTTTGCTCCAAATGCCAAAATTAACTTATTTAATCACTTGGATTCTAATAGGTAATTAATTTGTTTATTGAAGACTTGATTATCATCAGTTTCCACATCCTAATACGACATTAACAAATTAGCCAAAAAAGCGTGTATTTTAAGTAAGCAACTTTAAGGATACCTATTCAATTGTTTATGGGATTGTAAATAATTATTTATTATACAAAGTTGTTGTCTAGGTAATTGTCGTGAGACCTGAGCTAGCGAAAGGTTCCAAAATTGAGCCACTAGCGTAGCGAGTGGTTCAATTTGTTCAACCCACGAGAGTTGAACAAACTTTGCCGCCAAGTGTAATACAACTTTTTTCCCCTCACTATCGCGAAGAAATATGATTACAAGTCTCATTTAAATGTAAATTAACTTAAAAAACCCATTTAAAACTTAATGTTACTGAACTTAGGGTTAATGAATCTATAGATATATATGCTCTTACACTAAAAGAATGTAAGCGAAGTATTACAAATTGGCTTCTTACACTAACCTACGACGGAATTGAGGATTACGTAGCTTCTCATTAGATAAACATTTTATTACTTAAGCATTTGTTTTATATTTGTTCAATACCATTTAAGCATGTTATACACTACACACACTGTACATTCCTACATTAATAGTTATTACTCGTAATTTGACATTGTGGTATTGCTGAGTATGAATGTTATAGTATAATTTAGTATTAGTATTGTTAATTTATATTTGTTTTTATTTTCTTGTGTTCATTTTGTTTAATTTTCTTTTGTATTCCTTCTTTTATATTTTTCTAGTTCACCTTTATCAGTATTTAGAGTTATTAATGCGGTGCAAGATCTCATGGCAAAAGAACGTAATGTTTTTTCTCCGGGGTGAGAGCCTGGTGATCTGTAATACAGGTATATACCTAGTTCAGACTCCAGTCTCTCACAAAGGATTACAGTACTTACCATGTTCTAATTGTTACAATTATATACTGTGTCACTGTTACCATTTGTATTCCTTTGTGAGCTGATAAATAAACATTTATTATTTATTTATTATTTATTTAATGTCGAAACGTAAAGTAGAGTAGAGTTACTCCTGGTACTTAAATATACACAATGGCTTACAAAGTCACCAATGAGAATTGACCAAATTAACATGTGAGCTCCGATTGCGCATGTTTACTACGGTCATACAGATCCACTTATACTAGGCAATAATGGGCCATAGGAATTAGAGATTACTTTGCCTCACAAGTGAATAAGATGCGTTTTTACCCGCTCGTATTAAATGATAAAAGAGCGCTTTACGAGCTAGTGAGGAGAAAAACATATTACGACGATTTTCTAGTCTCAATATCAAATTATATAGGTGTGTTATTATACTCGTATTCCATCGTTTGATTAATATATGTATCAATAAAATCTTGAAATGGTCACGCAAACGTCATAAATGTCATAATTCTCAAAATAGACGCCCACAATTTAAGGAAATGCACTAAATGAACAATAGCCCATAGACCACAAGGAGTCACGACCAACCAAACTACCATAAATGCATAATTATGTACACACTTTAGTACCATATTCTGTTGAAATAAGGTTCAAATATGTGACCATATTTTTTTAATTACTGTACTCAAAATTAATAGCGACTGTACCCAATTCAATCAAGAGTTCGCTGACCTTAATTTGTTTTTGACCATTAGCATTGATATTTCCTTTTTATGGATGACTATTGTCATTTTGATTTATGATGATGAAGAGAAACTGCTAGGAAGAAATCAAAAAAGTAGGTAGTACATTCTTAGGGTTCCGTAGTTAACTAGAAACCCTCTTAGTTTCGCCATGTCCGTCTGTCTGTCCGTCCACAGCATAGCGTAGTGACTGTTAGTCCTAGAAAATTGCAATTTCGTATATAAATTACCTATACATAGGTACGTATGAAATCACGCCAACAAAGTGGTAGAAAAAAAATTGTAGGAGACATTTTTTTTGGGTATCATTCCCAGTTTTTACGTGGGTAAAAACTGGGAATGTTTTTTTTTTAATTTCCAAAATTCTATAGTGTGGGTAGGAGGAAGGGTCTCAATTTTTTTTAAGTTAATATTTTGGGAGAAATAAAATAATATATCTGCGAAAGACGTCAAATCCTATTGAAAGTCAGCCATATTTCTTTACATTTTTTTGGATTCTTTTGACGAATGGTATACTTACACGGTTGCTTGCCTAACAGATCCTTGGACCGTATTACTCGGCACCCTAAAAGAACAAAATGGCGTGTAGGAGCCTGAGCGTGCGTTGAATGAAGATGAATCTTTACTTCAATGACGTCATTTGCGTTCGCAAGTTAAATACCGTACAACTACATACTTGATTCAAAAGCTGTTAACTGTCGTACATAAAATATCTTCGATTACGTGTAATTAATTTAATTCTTATGTTAATCGTGCAGTTCTAAGGTAAAAAACTTCTCATTAATAAAAGTTTTTGTGGAACAAATCAAACAACAATGGTACAGTCACCATCAGATGTATCGTAGCTTTTCTTAGCGTCAGGAGCGTTACGTTAGCGCTCTATCGTTATGATAATAAAGACGTGGTCAGTTATTTCTGAGCGCTCCGGTCGCTACGATATATCTGACGTCGACTGAACATGAACCCAGGGCAAAACTTGTCTATTTTTTGATATTCTCGTACCTATACATACAGCAATTAAATCCTTTGTATTTAAACGCACGAAATAAAGTCATATTTTGACATAGGTTCGTGTAAAATTATTAGCTTTTTACTGTGTGATGATCTGATGATCCCGTTTCTTTTGATCTGATGGCAACTGTACTTGCGAACCAGCTTAAACTAAAGGTTAGCAACGCGCATGTGACCGGTAGCCATATTTGTAGAATAGGTATTGCGTAGGCTGCGCGTGAGTGGAATGAAGGTGAATCTGACGGTTGACGTCATTGTGAGTAATCAGGCTATATAAGGAGGATTACGGCCTCAGATTTCTGATGGTCACTTGTTTTACACCAAACGAGCATTCGCTCATTCTATCCCCTACTCTACGAAATTCGTTCGTTACGCAAAACGTGATTTCGTAGAGCGGGGGATAGAATGAGCGAATGCTCGTTTGGTCTAATTGCACCTTATGATTCCCTCAGAATCTCAGGGTGCTTAGACAAGTTGCCAATCGCTAACGCTCAATCGTCAATCGTGAACAGCAACTAACTATCTTTGTAGCAGTAATAAGAAAGAATGACAAAGAGGGAAAACTACGATACGCTACTAAGCATTAGCGATTGGCAACTTGGCTAAGCAATAAGCATACTGGCTCTTTCGATTTTAGTAGGAGAAAAATGTGTCCCAAGTTTTAGTCCTTTCGGCACTGGTATCACCACGAGCTACTAAGCTATGAATGAACTATGAGCTATAAACACGAACAAAAGATACTCGCTCAAGTGTAAATAAAAGAGACACGGCGATACTCGCCCGGCGGTGATAGCTGATAGCTGGGTGAGTATCGCGGCGTCTGTTATTTACACAGGCGTGCGTATCTTTTTTTCGTGTTTATAGCTGATAGTTCGTAGCTTAGTAGGTATCCCACGGTGAGACCAGTGCCTTCTGTTGCCATCTTTTAATACATTTGAATGCCGGTAACGTCGTTACGTTGCATAGTGGACAGTGGACACACTACTGCGATCCAATCCGCTTGCCCAGCGTGACGATTATGGGCATTTACCTCCTAATGCATCTATACGCTTGGTTAATAGAGGCTTACGTCCAGCAGTGGACTGAGATAGGCTGATGATGTGAATATTGAACGATACAATCCAAAGTTGCACTTGACCGGTATGTCGGTACAACCTACTTTTGGATCACGTAACGACCTCGCCAGACGAGCCTTTATTATGGTAAGTGGTTTTAGCAACAACCATTACGATTATAAATGTGTTGACATTTTGGGTGACGTTTGTATTCAGTGAATGTACAACACGTATAATCTGACAGATAAAAGTGCATTCGCGAGCATTCGCTATTCTATCCCCCACTCTACAAAATCAACGAATCACTTTTGTGTAACGATCGAATTTCGTAGAGTAGGGGGTTAGAATAGTGAATGCTCGTTTGGTCTAAATGCACCTTAAGAAGTAAAATTGTCAGCTCAATGGATGACAGTGGTGTATTATAATGATATTTTGTATCTAATATTGTGTAGTCTGAATTGTACAGTGCTTTGGTTTAAACTGTCATGCTGTATATTTTTTGTTTGAATAAATAATAATAAATAAATAATAATAATATGAAGGGTCCATTGAAAGAACATGTCTAGTCAGTTTAAATTACAGAAGGAAAAACCACCTTACTTTTAACAGAATAAGGTGTGAATTTGCCCTGATTTTTTTAGGCTTTGGACATGTTTTTTCCGTGGACACTTCATATAGTCTGTCTACTACTGTGAACTTCGAAATCCGCATTATGGGTCATACATCGTTACCGAAAACGTCTTTTCTGTGGACATTGCGAAAGTTAACGGTTCCGGGAGATACAAATTAGATTGTGACCACATCATTCTTAAGAACCAGAAGCCACCCTAGGGTGAATCCGAGTGTTTCAACCGCCTAATTTTGGTGGCATCATTTTTGCCGAAGTTTCTATTCCTTACAATGTGCTACTTTGTCATTTGAAGGAGGCACGGTACCTTATACAAATGACGAAGTATAACATTGAGACGTTTAGAAACTTCGGAAAAAATGATGCCACCAAAATTAGGCGGTTGAAACGCTCAGATATTCACCCCCTATCGGCTAGTATTTGTCTAACAAGAAAATTAGGATTCTAGAACCCTTGACTAAATTCTGGTATGTTTTACCGCTATATAAAACACTTAAAAAAAAAAGATGCAAATTCGAAACAAGTTTTAGATTAAAACCGTTTTGTCATGAAAATAAACTTATTTATTACAATTTTTATGGTTTAGGCACTCATTTTCATAAATTGATTAATAAAATAATGTTTGAGATAACATTTAATTTTTTTCACTGTCCTATAGACTAGCGGCCCATGCTGAAAAAAATATGGGTCATTTGAACCACCAGGTGACCTATCTAGAAAGCATAAGAGCATAAAATAATAAGATTCAGCACTATGCCGTCACTTGTAAGCTGTCCAACTGACTCCTGGTGAGAATTTAAAAGTACAGGTAGAGTGAGTACATTTTGGTCATATATTTTTGTACGGCATTCTTACCACCGATAGATCCATGAAAAATAATAAGAAAACGCACAGTGCCGTACAAAAATTGTGCGCCTTGTGAGTATGATTTTTTTTTTCCGACAATCACCAGGGTAAATTTGGCCATTTGATTTTGTACGGCATCTGTGTCATACTATTTCAATACTGCTTCTAATCCATTATTCCGCAACGCCGTACAAAAATCATGCGACAAGGGGAAAAAATCGAGGGTTGCAATCCCCTCTCTTTCCGTAGTCCGGGGGGTCATTTGACACAACATAAAATAAATTTATTTTGAAAGTATTTTATGCACAGGTAATATTTTTTCATATGCCGTACATTTTCGTTGGTCCAAAGGGAAAAAATCTGAAAAAAAATCCATGTAACGAAATGTAAGGTGATTTTTTTCATACGGTATTTAGATAGTTTGTTTGTACTACTTTTGATAGTCTTTTCGTGATTTTAGGTTCCTAGTTAGTAAATACGTTAAGTATGGGTTTGTATATTATCGATTTATACCAAAATACAGACATGTTGTCACTGATAATTCCAAAATACAACATATTTTTGAGATGTACTCATGACACTGAAATGAATAAGTAAAAAATAAATAAAATTGTACTTACAGTTTTTTTAATTATGTACATGTGTGTTTGAAATCTACCTTTTCACTGGTATTAAAAATAATAATTATAACTTTGTTAATTTCATGTACATTTGTTGAAGATAAGGTCACAAACCATAGCGCCTGATGATTTGCTAGGAGCAATACACAACCTTGTACATGAGAATCTTCTCTTGACAAGTAGGTGCGCTCCTTGCCCTACATTCACCGTTAGCTCCGTTACGTGTCTAATTTGTTTTTATATTTTTTATAGTAAATCCTTTTCTATTCATCAAAACCTCGTATTATTTCATCAGGTTATGGGCCGCCCCATGCCTAAATAAGTAAATATTTGAAAGTCAATGTGTTTTTAAAGTGAAATTGTTTAAATTAAAAGTGCAAGTAATTCTAACCTAAAAGTACATTTACCGGGCACCAAGTAGGTTTTTATTTCAGCATACTTTCAGCCAAAATACATTATAATGATGTCAAATAATGGATTAATGAGCATTGAAAAATTAACTGGAAGAGAAAATTACGCCACTTGGAGTTTTGCCGTAAAAGCATATCTACAGTTGGAAGATTTGTGGGAATGCATTGTACCGGAATCCGGCAAGCCTGTCGACACAAAGAAAGATATAAAAGCTAAGTCTAAACTTATTTTACTTATCGACCCAATTATATATGTGCATATAAGAGAGGCAAATACGGCCAAAGAGGTTTGGGAAAACTTAATACGAGCTTTTGAGGACTCAGGCCTGACCCGTAAAGTAGGTCTGCTCAAAGATCTGATTAATACTACGCTAGAAACTAGCTCAAGTATAGAGGATTACGTAAATAAAATCATGTCATCCGCACATCGTTTAAGAAATATTGGATTCAAAGTAGACGATGAATGGCTTGGAACGTTAATGCTAGCGGGATTGCCAGAAGTATATAAACCCATGATTATGGCATTAGAGAGTTCCGGAGTAAAAATATGTGCCGATTCCATTAAAACTAAATTACTGCAGGAAGTAAATACTATGGATACAACTGCTTTTTACTCAAACTCCAAGACTCAACAAAATAAAAAAGTTGACAAAGGGCAAAGGCAAACACAAAGCCAAGGGCAAAGTAAATCAAAGGGACCGAGGTGTTTCCATTGTAACAAACACGGACATTTAAGCAAAAACTGTTGGCATAAGAATAATAAAACAAATAATAAAGATAATGGTTTTATTGCAGCTTTTTCAGCATCCACCATCAATGACTCGCTGAACTGGTACTTGGACTCTGGTGCTTCGAGACCCCACATGACGTTGCACAGAGAATGGCTCGAGGACGAAAAAGCACCACCTGTAACAAGCGTCAGAATTGCCGATATGAAAACATTAAAAGCAGTGAGTTGTGGTAATGTAACAATAAAAGTATTAGACTCGCAAGGCAACATTAACAAAATACAGGTAAGAAATGTCCTATACGTACCTGAATTAGGCGTAAATCTAATATCTCTCAGCAAGATGATTAAAAGTGGTTGCAAAGTAGAATTTGATGAAGTTGGCTGCAAAATAAAAAATAAAGATGGTTTAATAGTAGCAAATGCCCTTGAAGTTAATGATACATATAAACTTAATATTGTTTCGGAAACCATACAAGCTATGTCTGCTACTGTTACTAATGATAATTTTGTTTGGCATCAAAGAATGGGTCATTTAAACTTCAAAGATATGGAAAAAGTTCCAAATTGTACTACCGGTGTAAAATTGTCTCCGTCTAAAGAAGAAATTACTTGTATAAGTTGTATTGAAGGAAAGCAGACTAGACAGCCATTTCCAAGTGAAGGCTCCCGAGCAACTGAGTTGCTAGAAGTCATCCACTCCGATGTATGTGGTCCGATGCAAACTGCAACACTTGGAGGTGCCAGGTACTTTGTCACTTTCATAGACGATTTTTCGCGTAAAGTATATGTATTTACGATAAAAAGTAAAGCTGAAGTTTTTGATAAATTCGTGGAATATAAAATAAGAGTTGAAAAAGAGCTCAGTAAAAACATTAAAACTCTAAGGACAGACAATGGCAAAGAATACGTAAATAAAAATTTTGACAATTATCTGAAGAAATTTGGCATATTGCATCAAACCACGAACCCCTATACTCCTGAACAGAATGGGTTAAGTGAAAGGATGAACAGGACTCTTATTGAAAGATCTAAATGTATGGTATTAAATGCTCAGTTACAGAACAACTTCTGGGGAGAAGCAGTGGTCACGGCGGCGCACATTATAAATCGTTCGCCGACGAGAGCCCTTTCCTACGTCACTCCAGAAGAAGTTTGGACAGGCAAGAAACCAGACTTAAGTTACATGAAGATCTTTGGATGCAAAGCAATGGTACACATACCTAAAGAACGCCGCCAAAAGCTGGATCCAAAATCCCGTGAGTTGATTTTTGTCGGTTATAGTGACTCTGTAAAGGGCTACCGTTTTATAGACCCTAAAACTAAGCAATCTATAACAAGTAGAGATGTCGTATTTCTCGAAGCCACTGTAAAAAGAAATATAGTTAATAATGAGTCTGCTCCTGAAAAGAAAAAAGTAATTAGTAATGAAGTAAATACACTCACACATGAAGGAAATAAAGACAACGATGTGTTCGCACCTGAAACGGAAAAAGGGATTAGTAAACAAAAAAATAATAATGCACAAGAAATAAATAAGAAAGTTGTGTCTAAAAAAAGGGAAGAATTGAACTTACACAAATCTAAAAACAATAAAGTATACTTACCTTTACCGGAAGGAAGTGAGGAAGACGACAACCATGATGACGATAATGATAGCAGCGTTGACGACGATGTATTGAACAGTACATTTATAAATAATGAGTCACTGTCATCGCCTGTTTCAGTTTATTCCGATCCCAATGATGAGTCGTACGTCCCAGAAGAAAGCCTTGAAATTCCAGTATCAAGCAGGAGTTTCCGACTGCGACGTCGAGAAGAACTGTATGAAGCTGATCCTCCACAAGATAATGCATCTTTTATGTGCATGAATGGTGAATCTGCTATGAGCATTTTAGATAAGGATCCGCAGAGCCTTTCCGAAGCTTTAAAAAGTAATAAGGCTGAACAATGGACACAAGCAATGAAGGAAGAATATAAATCATTACTTGATAATAATACTTGGACATTCGTCGACTTGCCGAAAAATAAAAAGGCAATTCCCTGCAAGTGGGTTTATAAAACTAAAATAGACGAAAAGGGTAATGTATCAAGACTGAAGGCAAGACTTGTCGTAAAAGGCTATCAGCAAAAAAAGGGCATAGATTATCATGAAATTTATGCACCAGTAGTGCGTTACACATCTATAAGATATGTTTTTGGTTTGGCTGTAAAATATAATTTAAACATTCATCAAATGGACGCCGTCACGGCGTTTTTGCAAGGTGAGATCGAAGAAAATATTTACATGTTACAGCCACCATACTTTGAAGAAGGCGACAAAGTCTGCTTACTTAAGAAATCTATATATGGTCTGAAACAGGCCAGCAGGCAATGGAACAAAAAACTTAATGCAGCCTTATTGGAAATTGGAATGTCACGATCTAAAGTAGATCCTTGCATATATCACCGAATAGTTGATGAAAATGATATACTGATTCTTACAGTTTATGTTGACGATTTATTATGTTTCTTCAACAATGAAGAATCTGTGAAGATGGTAAAGAATAAATTAAGTATGAAATTTCACATGAAAGACTTAGGTGATGCTAAATGTTGCATTGGTTTTAGAATTACACAAGATAAGACATTAAGACAGATTTCACTGGACCAGACTTTATACATTGAAAAAGTACTTACTCGTTTCAACATGACTGACTGCAAACCAGCGTACACGCCATGTGAAGCTAACCTGCAACTGAAAAAGGCAGTAAATGATGATGATGTGTTGAAAGATATCCCATACCAAGAGTTAATAGGGTGTCTGCTATACTTGTCACAAGGTACCAGACCGGACATAGCTTACATTGTAAACCAACTAAGTCGGTTTAACAATAAACCTACATCTCAGCACTGGATTGCAGCAAAAAGAGTTTTAAGATACTTAAAAGGAACACAATATTTAAAACTTACCTTCAAGAAGAATGATGCTAATATAATAGGTTACTGTGATGCAGATTGGGCTTCAGATACAGAAGATCGAAGATCTTGTTCTGGATATGTATTCACTTTTCAGGGTGCCGCCATTAGTTGGTGTTCTAAAAGGCAGCAAACAATAGCCCTCTCCAGTACCGAGGCGGAGTATATGTCACTAGCTACAGCAACACAAGAAGCCGTCTGGCTTAAACAATTGGAAGAGGATTTTTGGCCTACCATGTCAGGTATACCAATTGTCATGTATTGCGATAATCAGAGTGCTATCAGTATTTCAGGTGATGATATCTACCACGCCAGAAGCAAACACATCGATATACGCTATCATTTTGTGAGGGAGCGTATCACCAATAAACAAATCTCTGTTTGCTACAAGAGCACTCAAAATATGTTGGCCGATGTTCTCACAAAGGGGCTGCACCGGCCAAAGCACCAGACATTTACAACCGCAATGGGTTTGTGCCCAGAGGAGGGTGTTGAAGATAAGGTCACAAACCATAGCGCCTGATGATTTGCTAGGAGCAATACACAACCTTGTACATGAGAATCTTCTCTTGACAAGTAGGTGCGCTCCTTGCCCTACATTCACCGTTAGCTCCGTTACGTGTCTAATTTGTTTTTATATTTTTTATAGTAAATCCTTTTCTATTCATCAAAACCTCGTATTATTTCATCAACATTGACTTGTAACTAGTTTTTTTTTATTTTAGATAACCTAAAATTTATATTGAAAATTAATGCGCGTATTTGTTTTGACATTTGATTAGGGTGATACCGTCGATCTTGTTTCCAATAAACTATGGATGGGTTGTTAATGACGGCCGGTACGATTTCGATTGGTTTCATGGCGAGGAATGCCCCCAAAAAGTCTGTGACATAACGGAACCGGATGAGGAATCAGGAAGATGATGACGTCATAGGTAAATAAATAAATAAATCTTTACATCTTTAATTTGTACGTAAGACTTTGATTTTGACAAATACATATTTATGTTTCAGAAAATAATAGAGAAGATAATTCGGACGTCGATGAAGACATTGATTCCGATAACAACTCTGCAACTGATTCTGATACTGAATAAATTAGGCGAAGGAGATGATGACGTCATAGGTAAGTAAATAAATAAATCTCTACATCTTTAATTTGTACGTAAGACTTTGATTTTGACAAACACATATTTATGTTTCAGAAAATAATAGAGAAGATAGTTCGGACGTCGATGAAAACATTGATTCCGATAACAACTCTGCAACTGATTCCGATACTGAATAAATTAGGCGAAGAAGATGATGACGTCATCATAGGTAAATAAATAAATAAATCTTTACATCTATGATTTGTACGTAAGACTATGATTTTGACAAATACATATTTATGTTTCAGAAAATAATAGAGAAGATAATTCGGACGTCGATGAAGACGTTGATTCCGATAACATTTTTATGGATTTTGTCTAAAAATGTATAGGTATATTTTTTTATTATTATCTTAAAATATACACGGTGCTCGTGAGCATTCCGAAAGATTTTAATGCTGAATTCCTGAGCATATTTAGAGTACTTAATGTTACATAAAATTACCGGGATTTGGCTTGGTTCCAGAGATAATTAACCTTTTTTCGAAATAAGATTTTCGACGTAACTCGTCATTAAACTTCTTTTTGATTACAATGCTACCATAATGTGTTCGAATATTACCACACCTTTTGCCTGACAATCAAAAAATAAGAATAGACTTGACGAAAAAACCTGTCCCTAACAAAAATCATTTAAAATTTTAATTTTAACAAATTTTTGTAATGATAAAAAGTATTGGAAATGTTAAAAAGTTTTTTTTTGTGGAATTTGACATTAGGTCTTATAATATTTTTTGTTTATTTTGATGTCTAGAATGCATACTTAAAATCTTTCGCAATGCTCGCGAGCACCGTGTGTAGATTTTTCTAAAAATGATTGTTTTATTTATTGAAATCATTACAATGAAACAAATCAATTATATGTAAAGTATCAATAATGTTTGAAGTATATATTAAACCAAATTTTTTTTTATCATTTACTTTATTTATTTTCAAAACTACAATTTATGTACATAGATTAAATCTAACTAATCTACTTAACCTAACCTATGAAAATTAGGCGAAGAAGATGATGACGTCAAAAATTATATAAAACTGTTGTTACTGGGATTGACAGTTTCAATTCTTGGATATAATATACACACTGTTTCAGTTTAGTTAGACGGCATAGTGATTTTATCATATTAGCAATTGTTCTCTTCAAAAATGCCGTACTGTATCAGATGGCCATAAAGTACCCTTAAAATTCTAGCGTCAATTTCATCAGCCTAAAATATATGGTCTGCATAAAAATGTACGGCATATTTTTTTCCTAATTTATCTATATCAATACTAATTAAAACAAGGGATTAAATGTAAGAAACTGCAATATTGAATTAATCTATAAAATTTAAACTTTTACAATAATTTGTAAAAAGTCAGTTTTTGTATTTCTCTATAATTATTTTTAGAACGGTTTCTTTTGTGCGGCAATACTATATAACAATAGTATTTTACAATATCATGTTAAAAAAAAGTTCCCGTACAGGATCAAATGATTTTTCAGCTCTAAAAATCAAGGATACGATGAAATGAAGATGATTATTGATAATACATTCAAATGAACAATCATTTTTTGATGGCATTATTTTTAATAGTACTTTTGAGTGCTAGATAATGTTTTGGAACCGAAGCCGTACTTTTTCAAATCACCCCCTTGACCACAGAAAGAGAGGGGGTTGTAACCCTCGATTTTTTCCCCTTGTCGCATGATTTTTGTAAGGCGTTGCGAAATAATGGATTAGAAGCAGTATTGAAATAGTATGACACAGATGCCGTACAAAATCAAATGGCCAAATTTACCCTGGTGATTGTCGGAAAATAAAAAATTAAATCATACTTTGTGGCGCACAATTTTTGTACGGCACTGTGCGTTTTCTTATTATTTTTCATGGATCTATTGGTGGTAAGAATGCCGTACAAAAATATATGACCAAAATGTACTCACTCTACCTGTACTTTTAAATTCTCACCAGGAGTCAGTTGGACAGCTTACAAGTGACGGCATAGTGCTGAATCTTATTATTTTATGATCTTATATCGTTCTAAATAGGTCACCTGGTGGTTCAAATGACCCATATTTTTTTCAGCATGGGCCGCTAGTCTACTACCTTTTGGTGTGATCAAATAGCAACAATGGGAACCCAAATATGTTTGAAATTTTTCTATATTTACTACGGAATCCTAAAAAACGTTCCATGTTATAGTTGGGAATTTCTAAGAATTAATTTTTCACACCTTATTAATATGAGGGTAAGGCTTACCGTTTTTCCGATAGTTTTAACGTCATATATACAGTGTGTCCCAGGGAGAAGTGACCAGCTTCCTGGGACACATTGTATAAGTCATACTGAACAATTTTTACTATGGGACCAACAAGGAAACCGCGAAAAAAAATTTGAAGTTTTCATAAATTTTGTTGACACGGTTGCATCTCATTAGGGCGAAAGGTCAATTTTTTTTTCGCGGTTTCCTTCTTAGTCCCATAGTAAAAGTTGTTCAGTATGACTTATACATACAGTGTGTCCCAGGAAGCTGGTCACTTCTCCCTGGGACACTATGTATAAGGCTCATTTCTAAAGTGCCAAAGTTAATTCTTAGTTTCCAACTATAGTGCTTTGGTCTACAATCGTACACCTATGAATATAAACAGGATGCATGACGCATCCATTTAGCACATAGCATGTAACATCCCATGTTATTACTTACGTTATGTAAAATGATTAGACACAGAGAAGGCTGAATCTATTGACGGCTTCAAGTAAAGGTCTTACGTTATATAATAGACAGCCTTCCGTGTACACGTGTTTTTAACCGACTTAAAAAAAGGAAGAGATTCTCAATTCGACTCTTTTATTGTATGTTAGGTACTCCTTATCTCCGAGAACCATGAAAATCATGTCAAGACATGATTTTCATAATTTTTATTGTTAATAGAAGGGTATAACCCTGTGGCCGTGTGGTGACGGCAGTAAGAATACATTTGTCACCACCCCAACTCCTCCTGCGGGTGTCGTAAGAGTCGACTAACGTATTGAAGTGTCACAGGCCATTATTTGATGAAAGATTGATGAAGGGCAGCAGCGTCATCATAGTGGACACATAACTGCGATCGCCAATCCCTTTGCCCAGCGTGGCGATTATGGGCATTTACCTCCTAATGCGTCTATACGCATAGTTAATAGGAGAGGCCTACGTCCAGCAGTGGACTATTATAGGCTGATGATGATGGAGAATTTTGAGTAGTATTAGACACCTCTAAGGCGTGTTTTGTATTAAACAAGGTACGTATATGTACCATCACACTCTCTCTCTCCCAATTAAGAGCTTTGCTCTTGTCGGTGTAGCTCAAAGCATGCTCTCCACTTTCCTCGATCCCAAGCCATCTCTTTCAGGTTTCGATACGACGTGACTTTCACGTTCTCCTTGATTTGTTCGATGTAATTTCTCCTTGGTCTTCCTCTTCCACGCTTTCCTTCTATCTTTCCATCCACTATGCTTTTATGAGGTTGTTATGTCGTATCAGATGGCCCAACATCCTTCCTCTTCTGTTCTTTAAAATGTCCATCAATTGCCTCCTCTCTTTCACCCTGTCTAACACCTCCACATTCGTCAGTCTCTCTGTCCAACTAATCCTCTCCATTCGCCTCCAACACCACATCTCAAATGATTCTAGGTATTCTCTTTCCTTTTGCGTCATGGTCCATGCTTCGCTACCGTATAATTCTATACTCCATAAAAGATTTTACCATCATACATGACCCAATATTATGTCGTCGCTTAGGACCTACAATGCTTGAGGTTACCGTGGGCCTAGTTCATTTGGGTAATATAACATGGACGTCTAACGCCAGCTCAAAAATGCCCCCAAAAACAATTGTTAAATTGTGCCAAGATGGGCAAGACATTATGACGCTCTTTTTTCTCAACAACGTGCATATTTCGGCGCAACTTCTTTACAATTGTTTATAGAATATAGCCAATCAAAACTTTGATGGACCACACAACAATTTTTAAATGGCGGTTTAAATTTTTATAGGTTGACATTGGAATTCATTGCCGTGATGCATTGAAGAGTAGGTGACACCTTTCAACCAAAATTCAGGACCGTTTTTGAAAGGCAATTTAGTCTGGCGTGCGGTTTCCATGTCTTATTTGTTCGTAGTTTGGGTAAGAATGTCTCATGATTATTTATTTATCTTGTTGTTCAACAGGTTCTCCGGATGAAGGTGTTTCTCACGTCGCCTCGGTACAGCCTTCGCACCTCAATCCAAACAGTTTGTTTACTAACGCCTAAACTAACCCAGCTACAGCAAATATTACGAAAAATAAACGGAATCGATTAGACTGTGTATAGTGGAGCATGTTTCATAACAATTTTCAAACTTGTATGTTTTTTGTCTCTCCTTATTGAACACGGAATAGTAATAATACGGTGCTGCTTTTTCTGTACTGTGTCATTTCATTGAACTAAATGTACAGAAATTATAGAAATCAGGTTGTTTCAAGTAAATACAAGATAATAAAACATGTAACACATGAATCTATATTAATGATTTTGAACTAAAGATACCGGTCCCATAGGGACCGAATATACGTATGAAAACTTAAGAAAAAAACCGGGCAAGAGTATGTCGGGCCATGCTCAGTGTAGGGTTCCGTAGTTATTCAAAAACGGCTTGGTCGATTATATTCGAAATAGTTTTATATCAAAGTATTCTATAAATTTACAATCCATGCTTTTTCATATTTTTTGGACTCACGGATCAAAAGTTAGAAGGGAAGGGAGATGGGACGCACATTTTTTTTCACAAATACTGACTTTAGAAAAAAAACTTTCTTCTCTTTGAATCTTTTTCTTTTGAAATACTATTCAACGATACCCTACAGCTATACTATAGGACTACAGTAAATATACCTACATATATCGCCATGCCAGACTACAATAAAATTGAGTAGGCGAACTACTGCCTCCTACCTACTCGTAAACGCAACCTGTTATGGCATCTAAATATTCGTGGGTTAAATCTATGACTCAAAAAATAAATTAGTAAAAGCGGCTTTTTTCCCTTAATGTCAGACCAAAAACTGATGTTTTTAAGAATGTCAGACCAAAACGAATGTTTTTTAAGAATGACTCACATTAAATTAAACCGTTGTTTGTTAATAATATAAATATCTTGGGACATCTTGGAACATCCAGAAGTTTAAATACTTTGGTTTATGTAAAAAAATATAGTATTGTTATGGCAGCCCCACTATTTTAAGTATAAAATAAGTTATAATGAGTGGCAACACAGAGTATTTTGTAACTTAATGAACTGTTACTTTTGTTTAACTTAATTAGGTTGTTTATTGAGTGAGGTGGGTTATTTTGCGAGCAAACTCTTGGCAAAATTTCGACGTGAATTTCTCAAAATTGGGAGCCTTAAATGTAAAAGCCATGACCTGTACCTATAAACAGAAATGAGCAATTCTCAAAAAATTACATTTGTTTAATGGGTCAAACTCAAAATCATGTTATAAATATATAAATCTTTCCGGTGGACATTTTAAAAGTCAAGGGCTATGAGAGTTATTTTCTTATTAAACTCTTATTGTCATTTAAAGGCACTCCTTTCCTATTGAATTGTATGATAAAAATCACGACTACACTCCTACCAGTGGCTTACTATTGGCCACAGGAAAGAGGGACTCTACAGTTCAGCTGAACACGCACTTTTTCTTTCCTGTGGTCGATAGTTAACAGCCTGTGGACATGTATTAATGATTTGTATCATACAACGCAATGAAAAAGGAGTATGTCTTAATGAAGATAAGGCTTTCATAAGAAAATCAAGATTTATAGGCCTTAACTTTTAGATTGTCCACCGGAAAGACTCAGAACATTGGTTTGCGTCTGACCCTAATAGATTTTACTTGATATTTATTTTTTAAATCACGGGTAGGGAACCTTAATAATCAACTATAGAGGTTGTTTTACGGTGGTCGTCTACAAAATCCGCCTCACATGCGCCGGCGCAGTCTTGAACACTTGCGTTGCGTGGATGCGTATCACGCTTCCCGCTTACGTAACGTGACCGTCGCGAACCCGGCAAAGGGCAACGCACACTGCCACGGCCGTTATCCCTAAATTTGGTAAAAAAATATTGGTATACTCAAATACCATGGCCCGGTGCCACTTTAAAGTTTTATGTGGCATTGGGCCATGGTATTTGAAATGGAGTGACTGAACTGATACATAAACGTCTGCTAACTTAACAAGCCGCTAATAATTGTTTGTCCCTTTCGGTCTTAACAATGTGTAAAAGCAAAAGAGACGAACATTTATTAGCGGCTTGTTAAGTTAACAAACGTCTATGAATAAGGGGGTAGTCTTTATAAAGCTTAGCTTAACTTTTTAGACACTACATATATTGATTTGTGTTGTGTAGTATCTCCCATGATTAATGTATTATTTTAATACTTAACCCTTAAATGCATGACTTTTTCTTTTCGTTCCAAAAACAAAATGTGCATACCTAATGGCGTCGCAAGCACGAGAAAAATAGAAAAAAAAATCTGTGGACATATTTTGGGTGGAATTTGTACTACTACTTAATCAAAATTTCGATACATCATACATTATACATTTTTTGTAAAATCGTGCATGATAAAAAATGCAAATATTATTTACTTTTAGATTGAAAAGTATATTAAATTAAGTTATTGTAAAATCGTTATGGTATGAATTACAAAATTCAAATAAAAAAATATTTCTTACTTAGTTAAAAACCGCTAAACGCATAGGTACAACGAAAACAAATTTCCGCCATCTTGCTTACAAACACATGTAAGTTTTTTTTAATACAGTTACGCCAACAAATCAGTAATAAGTTTGAAAGTTCATTAAATTTCCTTGCAAAATTAACCTTAAGAACATAATATATACATACCTAGTTTTCAAAAAATCGTCGTTCGAGTCGTTTTGGTTATGTACGATACATCGTACGCCATGCATTTAAGGGTTAATTCGTATTGACACTGTATATACCTATTTAAATAATTTAATGGGCAATAGTTGCCTATTTCAGGCATGCAAACTACAAAGTTAAACAAACTATAGATGGACTTATTATTATAAATCTTAATCATAATATTCCTTAAGGCTATAAAGGTGGATTTACACTAAGCGAGCGAATGCTCATTCTATCCCCACTCTACGAAATTCGTTCGTTACACAAAACGTAATTAGACGTAGAGTGGGGGATAGAATGAGCATTCGCCCGTTTGGTGTAAATCCACCTTAAAATGCTGTATTAATAAGCCTTATTTATTATTGATTTATTGTTGATTTGAACTTACTGTACGTCGCGCCTTGCCGCGCGCACGCATGACAGTGACAGCAAAATGGCTGTCAAGATGTCCGCTAATATACGCGTCTAGCGTCTACTCAATATTACATTAGTTGCGGTGTCTTCTGGTTTTACTGAGACTGACAAACAATACCTAATTAAAATTTAAGAATACGAATACTTAAGGTGATCTTTTTTAAGATATGTGTTTCATCCGTATGCCTGCTAAATAGCTACAGTTGTCTATGAACACCGGCATGGTATTCCAATCTAAATACTAAATATACATATATACGGGACTATACTACATACTATTTTACGTAATAAATTAATAACTATAAGGGTGCGGCTCCACTGAGGCGGAGAGGAGCGGAGATGTGCAAAATTGGCCAATGAGACCGCATGACAGTGTTTCGAATTTCGAATTTGAAGAATGTAATTGGTCAATTTTGCACAGCTCCTCTCCTCTCCGGCTCAGTGGAGCCGCACGCTAAAGGATTCGGCAAAGAGTAAGATTGTGAAAAGTTTTTGCGTAGAATCTTTAGGTTCATGGCAGATTCCCTATGAATTCATCTAACCCAATCTCAAAAGCATGAAAGAACTAAGATCCTACAGTATTGTGAAGACTGAGATTGTCAGTGGAACTAACCTCCTTATTCATAAACCTCCCCTAACTTAACAAGCTGGTAAGTATTGTATATCCCTTTGTTATTATATCTATCATCATCATCTCAGCCATAAGACGTCCACTGCTGAACATAGGCCTCCCCTCTGGACCTCCATATGTACCGGTTAGATGCAACCTGCATCCAGCGTGTCCCGGCGACCTTCACAAGGTCGTCTGTCGATTTTGTGGGTGGACGTCCTACGCTGCGATTACCTAGCCGTGGTCTCCACTCGAGCACTTTTCGACCCCATCGACCATCTGCTCTGCGTGCAATGTGGCCTGCCCATTGCCACTTTAGCTTGTTTTATTATATCTATAATCTGAGAAGAACTACTTAAGATCCTAAAGACTTACATTATCAGTGGACATGGTGTTACATCCCTTCAAAGGAACAGTGAACTGCAGATCCCCTCGTGTTGAGACATACTCGTACTCCCAGAGACATGAGGAGTTGCCCAGGTCTACTGGATATTATGTACTCCCATTCTCTTCTTGATTGAAACCTCATGACTTAGGGTCGTGATTACCATAAGTCGCTTTAAGTTGCAATGCCACTCAGATCGATGTATTGCTATTTATCCCTATATATATTTATAAAGGATCCCTGGTGCCGAATGCGTGTGACATCCTTGATTGTATTGATTCTCTTCTACAATACTTAGATCTTATACAGAAACTTCAGTGGAAAAGACAGTCTTGAAAGTATACTGGAATTCTCTATGAATTCATCCAACCCAATCTCAAGAGCATGAAATCTCCTAGAACTAAGATCCTATAGCATTGGTAAGACTTTTAGCTCAGTTATCCAAAAAAAAGTTTGAGGTCACCGGGGATTCCAAAGCTGGCTCGTTCCTCGCACAACGGATAGGTATAGCCATTCAAAGGGGGAACGCAGCCAGCATTACGGGAACCCTTCCGCAAGATTCGGATCTCGGTGACTAGTTGAAGGGTCCACGTGGTTTTTCCTTCTGTAATTTGAATTGACTAGACATGTTCTTTCAGTGGACCCTTCAGTTAGTTATTTTTAGGTATGTTTAGCGTCTTTCTATACTTTTTATGAAGTAAAAGTTCTTGGTAAAACTTACATTATCAGTGGACATGGTGTTACATCCCTTCAAAGGAACAGTGTATTGCAGATCCCCTCGTGCAGAGACGTACTCCCGGAGACACGAGGAGTTGCTGCCGAGGCCTGCTGGGTACACGATGCCGTTGAACGTGTCGTAGATACTGTGGACAAATGAAGGTAGGGAATTATTTAAATATGGATATTATTGGAAATCATAACATAACAAGGATTAATACTCTCATCATCATCATCAGCCCATAGTCGTCCACTGCTGGACAAAGGCCTTCCCCAATTCGCGCCACCATACTTGGTCTTTAGCTCTCCGCATCCAACCACTTCCCGCCACTTTCTTTAGATCGTCGGTCCATCTGGCTTAATTAATACTCTCACTAGCAAAAAATTTAGGGTAGGCGTAATTTTTCATAGAAAATGCTGCAAATATGGCAAACAACTTTAAAATAGTACACTACGACAAAAGTGCGAAAAACATGAAATTTGAAATGTGTGGTGATACTGGCGATGTCTACCTGACGTAAGTAAAATGAGCGCGTAAAAAGACCTCCATCTGTGTACTAAAATAGTAGGTACATTACGACACAAGTGCGAAAAACATGAAATTCAAAACGAGTGGCGATGTTTTAAGACACGACCGATAAACTTCGGAGGGCCATTTGTACTTCTGTACTAAAAAACGTCGTACGAGACACGTGCAAAAACGAAATTCGTAACTCGTGTCGATTTAAAACACTCCCTATCGGTCGTGTTTTAAAACATCGCCACTCGTTTCAAATTTCATGTTTTTCGCACTTGTGTCGTAATTACTATTACAGGGCTGGTGCCATTTTTTTAACATCAGATTGTATAACAATTTCCCCGAATATACCATTCTACCCAAAAAAAATAAGTAGCCGTTACATAGTGATCCATGATTACTCTAATCAATCCCATGCCTAGTTTAATTTATCACCCGTATTCGATTTACACACGGTATATTGAGGTGCATTTAGACCAAACGAGCATTCGCTCATTCTATCCCCCACTACGAAATCACGTTTTGTGTAACGAACGAATTTCGTAGTGGGGGATAGAATGAGCGAATGCTCGTTTGGTCTAAATGCACCTTAATGTGCTTTCACTTTCTGAACAGACTAAAAGATCGTAACAGATGTGCTTACCATAGAAAAAATCAACTGCGAAAGACTCTGGTTGTCACGGATTCGAACCCGCTTCCTCTGGATTGCCGGTCCAACGTATGCTTCCAATTACACCAGACGACCTTCCGTCGATCACAGCGAATTAAGTCAATGATATTGTGAAGCTAATCACTAGCGACATCTGTACTTAATGTTTCGAAGGTACTACAACCTTAAGCCACTCAAAGTCGTGTGTCTACCACAATCGTCCGCAAACTCGACAACTCTCCGTTGCGTTGAATTTGCTATAGAGGGCGCTGTAATCAATTCATGATTAGAAAACATCAATTTGATTTATAATTAAACAAATTGATGTTGGTGTTACTTTTTTACAATGCGGATAATCCCACAATGTCGTAACATTAAACTAAAAGAATAAAAGATGTTGATAAACTAACCTGTCTCCAAGCACAGAATTCTGAGCAAGCGTGATGGTAACATGCATGCTGTCCCGCTCACACGCGACGGCTAGCGTGTCCAACGGAGCGAGAGATCCGGGCCATGGCGTTGTGTCCTCTTCTGTCGCTTTGGCTATCGCTGTTGTGGATAGCTCTGAAAAAAAAACAAAATAAAATATCATTCTCATTGAGGGTTTTCTGAAATGAAGTTCACCGCCCCAATTTCACCACGTTGACAAGTGTTACAATTGTAAATTTACTATTTCTCCAATCGGGGGCGTCTATAGGCTTCAGTTACCGCTTACCATCGCAAGGGCCTTGCGTTTGTTTGCATCCAACATAAAATGTAGTGCAGGAACTTAAATAAATCAGCAGTAAATAACAACTTTTTTGCCAAGCAAAATTACAATTGTCAATAAAAACACGACAATTGTAGCGAAATTCCGACATAAGCCCAACCTCATGTCAAGATTTTAATGAATGTTGTACTAAACCTTGCGACAATTGTCACGGATTTCGGAAAATAAAAACTACTTTATTAACGATAGTAATAATTTTATCTTGGTAGCAAACAAGCACATGGGCCGTCCGATGGTAAGCGGTAGCCGTAGCCTACGGAGGCCTGTGACGTCAGTAACAGTGATATTTTACAATTATCACAATTGTAATTATGGTAAAATAGGCCACAGGGCGGCAGCACTGAGGCGTCAGGTCCAGAAACTTATCTAAATTTTCAGAGCGCCTATAGTTTCGTGCTTAAATATTTTGTACGAGTTAATAAAATTATATCATCATCATCATCATCATCATCAGCCAATCATAGTCCACTGCAGAACGTAGGCCTCTCCTATTAACTATGCGTATGGACGCATTAGGAGGTAAATGCCCATAATCGCCACGCTGGGCAAGCGGATTGGCGTTCGCAGTAATGTGTCCACTATGATGACGCTGCTGCCCATCATCAATCTTTTATCAAATAATGGTCAGTGACTTCAATCCCTTAGTCGACTCTTACGACACTCGCAGGAGGAGATGTGGTGACAAATGTATTCTTACTGCCGTCACCACACGGCCTAAAATTATATAAAAAAATAAGAATACCTTCTAGTTAGGCTACCAAGATCGACTAATGCCATTCAGTTTAGGACCTAAACTAAATCGCGATGTGTCAGTTCCACAGAATAACTGTCAAAAACTGGCAAGCAGTATCTAGACTGAATCGCATTAAGAGATCATGGGAGCCCCCCTATACAGGTTGTTCCACGAGCCACTGAAAACCTTGAACGGGGTGATTTAGTAGGCTATACTGAACAACTTTTAACATGGGGTGATGGGGCCAATCACGAAACCTAAAAAAAAAAATTGTATTTTTTATACATTTTGACCGATTGATCACGACATTTTATATGAAAAAGGCATTTTTTTTTGAGATTTCTGGGTTAGCTCCATAGTTAAAGTTATTCAGTTTAATGTACCAAATCACCCCGTTCAAGGTTTTCAGTGGATCGTGGAACACCCTGTATACAGTTAAGAAACGCCCTAACATGTACCAGTGGTATCATCATTGGTAAACGTCTGTTCTTTGTTCCACTACGCGAGTAACAGTAGGCTTTCTCCCACAGTGTAATTTGTACATACAGTAAATGGCATCACACACATCACATCATCAGCCTATCTCAGTCCACTGCTGGACGTAGGCCTCTCCTGCTAACTGTGCGTATAGACGCATTAGGAGGTAAATGCCCATAATCACCACGCTGGGCAAACGGATTGGCGATCGCAGTAATGTGTCCACTATGATGACGCTGCTGCCCGTCATCAATAAATAAATAAATATCTTGGAACATCTTACACAAATCAACCTAGTCCCACGGTAAGCTCAATTAAGGCTTGTGTTGTGGGTACCAGGCGACGATATATATAATAGATAGATACGTATAGATACTTAGATACATACATACACAGCCATGACCAAGGAACAAACATTTGTGATAAATAAATACACAAAGAATGCCCTCGCCGGGATTCGAACCCGGAACCTCCAGCTTTGTGGGCAGGGTCACTACCAACTAGGCTACAGAGGCTGACAAACAAATCAAAGAAATCAAATCAAAGAATGGTTAGCGACACTTCAATCCCTTAGTCGACTCTTACGACTCCCGCGGGAAGAGTTGGGGTGGCGACAAATGTATTCTTACTGCCGTTACCACACGGCAAATGGAATAACAAAATTTTATACATATTGGTCTAGGTTTTGGTTTGATTTGAAAACATCATATCAAACAAAAATCACAAAGCTTAAAGAGAATCATGGATCCTTTCTTATATTTAAACATCAATATGTATACACATCTATTATTAATATAATAAATAAAATAAAATTAAAAATAAATATCTTGGAACATCTTACACAATTCGACCTACACGGCGATACTCGTTCAGCTATTAGCTATGGCCGCCGGGCGAGTATCGCCGTGTCTCTTTAATTTACATGGGAGTGCGTATCTTTTGTTCGTGTTTATAGCCGATAGTTCATAGCTTAGTAGCTCGCGGTGACACCAGTGCCTAATAAACACATGTCAATTATACAATTGTATTTATTCACTGGTGCGGTCTATGGAAGCAACATACTGTTGTTATACTTATACTGTGTTCCTGCACATGCTACTCTAGTTATTAATTTGTGATGCTTTCTTCGCTCCAACTCTTCATGGTCTATATAGTTACGGTTCGACATACAATTTGCTGTAATTTATTGGTTGAAAAAATCCGTTGGTCGAGTACATTTTGTAACAGGGTGTTACAAAAATGGTGATAAAAAATAATAAAACATGAATCTATTAATGATTTTGAGCAACTTTTACTAATGCAATATATTTTAATCTTACCCCCATAATAAGAATTAATCTATAACTGTCAAAAGTTCATTCGTAGACTATAATAGGTCGGCAGTTGCAGGTGTCTATAGGCTACGGTGACTGCTTTTCATCAAGCGGGCCGTAAGCTTGTTTGTCACCGAGGTTATATATGTCGGAGTCGCGCTTCAGTTGGTGCAGGCAGACCTGTACGACACGTCGAGTCTTCGAAGCCAGAATTGTTTCATTTGCAATGTTTACAATTAATTTGTTAAGAGTTACTAAATCTAGAAAACGATAAGCAATGTATTGCTTGGAGTGGTCTTTGCTTTGGTCCATGCGTCAGGTAGATAATAAAACCCGGTTGAGATCTACCCGCCTGTGAAGCAGGTAGTTTATGACCTGACAGTATAAAATGTCACTAGCGCTGTTTTCATGATGCATTCGCATTCGCGCGTTAGACTTAGAAAGAAGTAATTCTTGCTTTAGACATTGGAAAGTCAATTTATTCTGATTCCCGCGTTAGACTTCGAAAGATTGATTCTTGCCTAGACTTGGAATAGATTCTAATTATGATCATTCCTTCCCTTAAGTCTTGAGACCGCGAATAGATTTGATTAAGTGCACTCCAGAGTAAGAGGAGTTTGATTAGATTCAATAATTCGTTAGATTCAGATTCAGATCGTTATTTCCTAGCATCCTGACGAAAGTCGTTATTTCTTGTGTTTTGAAATTGGTGAAGCATGGACTCAAACTTAGAACTCTCCAGTCGTTTTCCATTAGTTGTTGTTGTTGTTTAAAGTGTTTTGATTAATCGTGTTCTAAGTGTGTACCTATTGTAATGATCTAAAATTGTAATTACCAATGATTTGAAAATATTAAAACATACAACCCGCTGAGTTTCTTCCTGGTTCTTCTCTTGTTGTGGTTTAACTCTTGCGAACCAGAGTAGTAATAAAAAGATCTTAATTCATGTTGTGTTTTCATTATGAGTCCATGCCTACATGCATAAGTGCGTAGATAGCTAAACCATCTCCCTATAGCTCGGCCGGACCTGATATAAAGGGCCCAACGCCGAAATCAGACAGTGGGATACACCAAGCTCACAAAACAGTGAGTGCTAGCTGGTAATGTAACACAATGTAAACGGTAAGGTTTAAAATCGGCAACAGTTGGTAAGGTAATGATTGTTCACATTTCTGCTTTCAGTAGTGATTTAGATGACTACTTTGTTCTTTTTTTGTAATTTCTGATGTAACAATACGTGTGGGTACCTACCCTACCCACTTGACCAAAAAAAATTACAGTAATTCTAGTAATTTCAGATGATATCATGGCCCATAGTTGTTTGTTTCTTAGTTTTGAATTACTAGCAGTTCCGAAATACGGGCAAGTAGCCCTTTGTTTTGTTTTGTAGTGTGCCAAAAATTTATTCCTTATCATGACAAACATGTTCTATCCGTTTCTGTTGTGAAAAGTTTTCTATGCGTGTGAAATAATCGTTACAGATGTTCAACCACGAGATCACTGTGAGAGTGGTCAGCGTTTTCGTCCATGATGGCGATGTCGCTGTGGCGATGAAACGAGCGCAATTTCTGACAATTTATTGCAAGGTGTACAAGAAAATAAGAAAAACTGCCAGAGACGCGAGTTTTGGAGCAACAGAAATAAAAGGACAGGTTTCGTTCCAATTGTTTTAATGCAAAATTTGAAGTAGTCATTTAAAAATTAACGGTCGACATTTGTTTGTAGCGTGTTTTTGTGTCCTCAAAACGTTTTATTATTGCTAACTTGGTTGTAGTAAAATGAAGTCGATCATTATTTTAATGACAAGTGAAAGCAGATGCCAATACCCTAAACTTAACTTTCTAGTCTCGTGATGAGCTTGGGCTGAGCCCGCATGCAAATTATTTCTGTGATGAAACTGATACCGTACAATTTGATATTTTCAGTTCAACATGGCCAACCAGAGCAACCTGCCGGCATCAAACCTGTTGCTGTCATCACGTCCCGACGGCGTGGCAGAGGATGAAGACTGGTGTCGCTGCTGCCTATCGTGATGAAGACTGGTGTCGCTGCTGCCTTCCTTGAACACGTGGTGCAACGCGTGGTGTGTCCACACCATTACAACAGACAGCGTTGTTGATCCGGTGAGAAGTTCACATTTTGTTGGGCTATTTGAGCCCTGAGCTAATTAGTGAAACTAATGTTGTAGTCATCGAGGGGTTATTCTTTTGAGATTATCAAATTGAAAATGCCGATGATGATGATGATGGTCATGATGAAGGTCATGATGAAGGTCATGATGAAGGTCATGATGAAGGTCATGATGAAGGTCATGATGAAGGTCATGATGGTGGTCATGATGGTGGTCATGATGGTGGTCATGATGGTGGTCATGATGAAGGTCATGATGATGGTCATGATGAAGGTCATGATGGTGGTCATGATGGTGGTCATGATGGTGGTCATGATGGTGGTCATGATGGTGGTCATGATGGTGGTCATGATGGTGGTCATGATGGTGGTCATGATGGTGGTCATGATGATAATCATGATGGTGGTCATGATGATGATCATGATGACGGTTATGATGTTGGTGGTGATAGTCATTTCTTATTATTTGAGCTGTCCATAGTTTCAATTTGACTACTTTAGTTTAATTAAAGTTGTGGATTATAATTAATTGGAATTAGTCATTTAGTTTGCAATCGTGTAATGAAACTTTTTACATTCAATTTGGTTACGTTTCTCAGACTGCATACACCATTTTATCATTCGTAGTCGTAGGTGTAAAATCGGATCTATTTTTCCGTCTCAGTGCGGCCACGATTGTGGGTGGCATGCGTTTGGTTTGATGGTGTAATCGGTCGATGTGTTTTTGGTTTGGTTACCGGATGGAGGTAGACCAATTATTGCTGGATGGAAGCAATTGTGGCTTGGTTACCGGATGGAGGTAGACCAGTTTTGTTGTTGCTGGATGGAAGCAACTGTGGTTTTGGTTACCGGATGGAGGTAGACCAACTTTAGAGTACTGTAACCCATTTGTTATTTTTGTTGAACAGTTTCATTTGACTATTGCAGAACTATGTCTGTTACTGGCTAGTAAAGTAGTAAGAAGTTAATGACTGGTTAAAATTCAAATTACAAAGTGGTTTATTTAATTTTCTGTTAGTAATGTGAATACGTAGTTACTCATTGGAAACTTATAATTTTGTTTTCCGTAAATCGGTTATTAAGAAAACTACAACTTTATTTTCGCTTTTATTTTTACCATTTTGCGTTAGAATTGGTAATGCCACAAAAGAAGTTATTGTTGTTGAATGTAATTGATGACTATGTCACATGAGTTTTCGAAGGACAAAAAACGTGACTTTTATTTTAATAAGGAAGTCTCTTGACTGGACTTGATTCGTTAATTTAAATTTTTTTTTTTAAACTGGTAAAATTAAGCTGGCACTATCAAAATTGTCCAAGTTTTTTTTTGTGTGCGACTTGAATCAGACAAAATTGAAACCTAAATTGAAAGGCCCGTTTAAGGTCTTGGAGGTACTTGATGGCGATCATATTAGTTGAAGGAACTAAACTTTAAATGCACCTACAAGTACGCTCATGACCGAATTAGAAAATGCGTCAATATGGGAACTTGGGAGGAAACTTGTCTCTCATTATCTGAACCTAGTACAACTGATATAGTAGAGCAAGCATCTTGATTTTTTTTTGGCCGCACCGTAGTCACGTGCCGTAGTTGTAACTGTGGCCTTATGGTCGTTCAGAGCGCAATGCTCGGCACTGATACGGCGGGGGCCTGAGTCTATGTGACTAGATTGTGATATGGCTAATTTGGAGTGGCCGAGAATCTTGTTGATTCTGTTGTGAGAAGTTAAAAATCATGATGTAAGCTTGCGTGTGTTGTTTAATTCGATTAAAAGAAAAGTATCTTGAGACATTTTTCCGAGTTCTATTGTATTGTTTTCATAAAATGAGGCTATCAAGCCAGGTGGTACTAATGCAAGAGCAAGCATTCAGATTTAAATTGGAATTAATGAAATGACATGAAGTAATTTTTGATTCAGTTGAAAAGTTGAATTTTGTTTTCCTTGAGTTGAATTGATTTTTTTTTATGGAGACAAATGTTCGTCAGGGTGACCGAGCGGTAACAAAGATTACTGGTGTACGTGTTTGTTTCAGACACAAGCGAGGACGCTTGTCACGTCAGAATGGCCGTGTCGGAGTCGCGCTTCAGTTGGTGCAGGCAGACCTGTACGACACGTCGAGTCTTCGAAGCCAGAATTGTTTCATTTGCAATGTTTACAATTAATTTGTTAAGAGTTACTAAATCTAGAAAACGATAAGCAATGTATTGCTTGGAGTGGTCTTTGCTTTGGTCCATGCGTCAGGTAGATAATAAAACCCGGTTGAGATCTACCCGCCTGTGAAGCAGGTAGTTTATGACCTGACAGTATAAAATGTCACTAGCGCTGTTTTCATGATGCATTCGCATTCGCGCGTTAGACTTAGAAAGAAGTAATTCTTGCTTTAGACATTGGAAAGTCAATTTATTCTGATTCCCGCGTTAGACTTCGAAAGATTGATTCTTGCCTAGACTTGGAATAGATTCTAATTATGATCATTCCTTCCCTTAAGTCTTGAGACCGCGAATAGATTTGATTAAGTGCACTCCAGAGTAAGAGGAGTTTGATTAGATTCAATAATTCGTTAGATTCAGATTCAGATCGTTATTTCCTAGCATCCTGACGAAAGTCGTTATTTCTTGTGTTTTGAAATTGGTGAAGCATGGACTCAAACTTAGAACTCTCCAGTCGTTTTCCATTAGTTGTTGTTGTTGTTTAAAGTGTTTTGATTAATCGTGTTCTAAGTGTGTACCTATTGTAATGATCTAAAATTGTAATTACCAATGATTTGAAAATATTAAAACATACAACCCGCTGAGTTTCTTCCTGGTTCTTCTCTTGTTGTGGTTTAACTCTTGCGAACCAGAGTAGTAATAAAAAGATCTTAATTCATGTTGTGTTTTCATTATGAGTCCATGCCTACATGCATAAGTGCGTAGATAGCTAAACCATCTCCCTATAGCTCGGCCGGACCTGATATAAAGGGCCCAACGCCGAAATATAAAAAAATTACACTATTAAACTTTGAATATGTCCACAAGATCATAATTATTATTGTTTACTTCCTCGTTAAATAAATTTGTATTATATTACTTAGTACATTTTAAAAGAGAAGAAAGAAAGCTTCGGCTTTTAAGATGGCGCAAAATATATTTTTACGAAGATCATAATAATTATAATGGTTACAAACCAGTTGAATTTACCTACTTGTAAACAACGCTCTTCCCAGTATTATTAAACCGTTATATTTTTATGTCGTAAAACAACTATAACGTTACCCTCCGGTATAAAATAAAATATATATTGAAGTAACGGTATTTGACCGGCGTAGCTTTTGTTCCGTTGGCCAGTAGAAAGACAAAAAAATGTAAACAAACCTATAAACTTGTTTCATAATCACTTTTAGGACACAATCTTGGTCTTATCACCAAGTTAAAACCTTAAACCTTGAGGCTTGAGTTGACATACATACATTTTTGGGCTTGTCCATTAATCACGTCATACTGTAGGGAGGGGGGGGGGGGGGTCATCGGACTAATCACGTGTAATTTTTTGGTACTCTTTGCTGTACAGCATTTTTTTAAAACGCTAAGTATAACCAGATATCAAACCCTGAACTACGTTTTGAAACTTGGCGAAAAGTTGACAAAAAAGTTTTTACCCCATCACGTGTGCGTAATAAAGTACCTACGAAAATTAAAGTGGTGTTAAAAGGACAGCTTAAGTTTGCAATAAATTACACGTCCATATTGGCTAGGGGGGGGGGGTCCTTAAAAATATCACCAAGTATCACCATGGGGGATGGGGGGGTCTAAAATAGGCCAAAATCGTATGACGTGATTAATGGACAAGCCCTTTATAGTCTTGTCTTTTTTTGAGTCAATAAGGGTAAGAAAGCGACGGTACGATTCTCTCCTTCTGTGCCTTAAATGAGTAAAACCCTAGACAAACTAAATTAAAATTAAAACCGGTCAAGAGCATGTCGGGCCATGCTCAGTGCAGTTATCAAAAACGGCTAGGGCAATTATGTTCGAAATAATTTAATTTTATAGTAGGTAGGTTCATGATTATTTTTTACATATTTTTTTATCCGTGAATCAAAAGTTAGAAGAGGGATCAAAAGTGTTTGGGCCCACGGACGCCTTGGTTGGAGTGAAGGTGACAGAAACAAAAATCCTCGAAATTTGCGGAAGTTCGTGGTAGGGCCTCATACCATCAATTTACTGAACATTTATGATGGGCAGCCGCCATCAGCTTCATCATAGTGGGCACACTACCAATGCGTCCATACACATAGGTAATATGAGAGATCACACAAATAATACTAACGTCAATAATGCTTTAAATACAATGGCCCATGTAAAATAGGTTGATAATGTTAGGAATTTCCTCAGGACATTTCTATATGGCAACTTTTAAGTTCAAAATCATTCCGCCTCCCCTCCGTCTCGGCAGACAGTCGTTAAAAAGACAATTCGAATGGCGAGCCGGTCGAAAGGTCACTGACCCTGCGCGCGCGCCGCCCGTATTTATCGAGAGGCTAATGCCGCAATGCCATAAAGAACTCCCTAAATGACAACATTTCATTTTTTGAGCTAGTTTTTACTGTCTGTTTTGAAAGAACTCAATATTAAAAGATACACGTTTTTTTTATTTTTCAAGAAAATTGCTATTTTAGTGCGAAAATACCTTTTTATTACTACTTCGAGCAGAAAGAGCGTAAGTTACAAACGTCAAGAATCAGCTAAATGACGTCACAAGTGATGTTTCATACACATAACAAAACGACGAAAAACGGTAACAAGTGTCAAATGTCACTGCCAAACACAAGTGACATTCCAAAAACCAGATTTTATGGTTATAGTGGCACCTCTGAATCAGCTATGTGACATCACTTCCCCTTTAAACTATTTTTAACAAAAATATGTCGAAAGAAAAATAAAAAAATATATTTTTGTGATCTACATGCGAAATGTTGTCAAATGTCGTGTAAGTCGTTGTTTAGTACCGGTATAAGTGACATTTCATTTCGGCGGATAAGTAGATAATAACAAAAATATGCTGATTACTACCCAGCCACGTTACCTATTTTTTTTTAGGAATAATACTTAAATATTTACATTAAAATCAACTTTAACGACTAAGATCTTTTCATATTCAATCAATTTCCATCCAAAGTAAGCTTAATCCTCGACTGCCTTACAACTAAGCCGAATTAACCTGAACTGAACGACTTTACGAACACGAATTAACCTCCACGCTTCTGCGTAGAGCAAAACATTCTGTCTTAAAAAAAAACAAAAAGGGGGTCAAAAAGTATGTATCTTTTAAGATACACTGCCAAGTTAAGGGTTGATAAAGTTATTTCAAAATCATTACGTTTCTTCTGTTATAACATTCGTGTGATCTTATTATGAAACTCGCTTACGGCTCGTTTCATAAAACCACACTCATGTTTAATGCCTTTTATTATGCGCCAGCAACATAAATAACTAATTTTGCTACGGAACCATAAAATGTGCATTACGAACCTGTGGCAGTGGGGAGTTGCTTGGAACGCGCGGTCGCCACCAGCGCCAGGACTAGAAGTATACTCCACATGGTTCAGTCTGGAACAAGGCGAGGGTACATTTATATTGGCTTGTACGAAGTAGAGTATATACACAGATGGAGGAACGTTCTAAATTCGACGTAATTATGCAAAAGGGAACCAATCCATACGATTCATTTTAAAGATTGACTTTGTTTCTTGTGATTTAAAGTGTTAATTAGAATGAAAAATTCTTGTGGGTTGGTCCCCTTTTGCATAATTACATCCAATTGCACTCTGAGGTCTCTGAGCTGGGTGCTTAGAGAAGTTGCCAATCGCTAACGCTTAATCGTCAATCGTAAACGAAAGGCAGCTAACTGTCTTTGTCGCACTAATACCCCACACGAGTTTTATATTGTCACCCTATAAAATAAATACTATTTAACAAATTACTCCTCTCCCAAAACACATGACAATACCTTATGTAGATTTATATATGAGCAAAATATCGTTATTATTTAAGCCTTTTTTATTTTTATTTAAATATCGTGATTCAAATAAATATTCTCTGTTGACATGTTGCGCACTAGTAATTCCACTTTACTAAGAGCGTATATGTTTTTTTTGGGTAAAACAAAAAAGTCTCTCCGGCGGGGAATCGAACCCCGGTCTCCCGCGTGACAGGCGGGGATACTTACCACTATACTACCGAAGACATACCGACACCGACGAAATTAGCTATCAATATCTGCTAATATTTTCAAGGCCATTTATTTTCTGTGATATTGGTATCTTATCGAACCTGTTATTTTTGCCAATTTACGCCTTATGCAATACAGATAAAGAATATTTTAATGAGTAGTAGGTGATGGGTAGGGTAAACTATATACTCATGTTATGGTACAGTCAAGTGCAAAAATCTGTATCGAAAGAGTATTTTTATTAAAATTTTAGTTCATTTGATACGTACATACGCAAAGGTTAAGGAAAAGCCGGTTTTCCCTCACTAGCTTTTACCTTACCTTGAGACCTTCGCAATGCTCAAGATTCCAGTTTTTGGATTTTAGAATCTTTCGCTAGCTCAGGTCGCAATATTGGCTCAACTTTGCCCCCTTGTATAATAAATAACTATTTCCATGAGCGGATTGATATAGGCTGATGTGATTTGATGAAGGAAATATCCCATTAACACTTTCGGCCCTGCATATTCAACACGATATTCAACTAACTCGTTGTATCATACAAGCTTCGACGTCTATAGACGTTGTAGCCGAACATGTTAATTATATTACTTCACGATCGCTTTTGCCCACTAGATAAGTTTGCATAATAATTGTAACATAAATCAAACAAATAAAACTATTGCGGTCACGACTTACACTTTCATATGAAAGGCTACATACAAACGTTACCGTCTGCGTAATTTTGTGTGGTGAGAGGAAACATTGAGTAGTACATTGACAAGGTGGCAAATAAGAAATTACGAACGAGTGTAAATTGGAGCGCGAGCTGAAAGCGGGGGCTGAAATTTAACCCGAGTTTGTATTGCTTGTACCGTCCGGAGACCACTATAAGAACAAAGTTTTTCACAATATATAATAATATGAGTAATAACTACTCACTACATACCTGGTTCAAAACAATGTCGCTTGTCACTGTAGGGGGATAGAATGAGCATTCGCTCGTTCGGTCTAAATCCTATACACAAACACTTGTGCCCACATTGCCAATAATGCCCAATCTAACACATATGTAGAACAAGTCTGTCTGTATGTTTGTCGACCTAGATTCTGTAGGCACTGGTCTCACTGAGAGCTACTAAGCTATGAACTATCGGCTATAAAATAAACACGAACAAAAGATACGCGCTCCCGTGTAAATAAAAGAGACACGGTGATACCTACTCGCCCAGCTATCAGCTATCACCGCCGGGCGAGTATCGCCGTGTCTCTTTTATTTAAACGGGAGTGCGTATCTTTTGTTCGTGTTTATAGCCGATAGTTCATAGCTAAGGCACTGGTCTCACCGCGAGCTACTAAGCTATGAACTATCGGCTATAAACACGAACAATACGCACTCCCGTGTAAATAAAAGAGACACGGCGATACTCGCCCAGCTATCAGCTATCACCGCCGGGCGAGTATCATCGTGTCTCTTTTTTTACCTTGGGGCCCATTTCTCGAAAGCTTGTAACTTGTAATACAAGCAGGGGCCTATTTCTCGAAAGCTTGTAACTTGTAATACAAGCAGAAGTCCTTATCGAATTTATAGTGCTAACAAGAGGCTTCCGCTTGTATTACAAGTTACAAGCTTTTGAGAAACGGGCCCCAGAAGTCTTTATCTAATTAATAGTGTCAAAAAGAGACTTCCACTTGTATTACAAGATACAAGCTTTTGAGAAATGGGCCCCTGAGAGTGCGTAGGTATCTTTTGTTCGTGTTTATAGCCGATAGTTCATAGCTTAGTAGCTCGCGGTGAGACAGAGTGCCTTAACATTACTCCATACATATTTACACAGTTCGTAGTAACCGCAAATAGGTTTGTCTTAGTTTGTGTAGCTAAGTGTACTTAAAACCACATAATCTTGCGGCTTGTTACACAATCCGGATAAATATATTCGTCAGATAAAATTATCACAATTCTTTTTCCCAGTATTTAAAAGAAAAGGACAGCTAACGGATAGATTATAAGCAATTGTTCAAAAATTAAGCTCATTGTTTTTTGTACGCCATTTTGGCAAAAAATAGCAAACTTATACTTATAATATTGACCAACTGTTACCATACATGTACAAAAAAGTCTCCTTTACAGCTCACAAGTGCAAACATCTTACCACGGATGCGCGATATACATAGAAACTCGGTTGCAACGAACGCGACGGTTGCGACGTGACGCGACAGCATGAGCGTTCGTTGCAACCGAGTTTCTATGTGTATCGCGCATCCGTGGTAAGATGTTTGCACTTGTGAGCTGTAAAGGAGACTTTTTTGTCGATGTACCTATATTTACATATAAACACTACTTACTTGCTCCTAGCATTTATCTTACAGATATATGTGTCAGTGCACATAGATAGGTCTCTTTTCACGACTCTTAAAATAGACCGTATGTGTTCTTTAATAAAGCCCATTTTTAACACCGTGACAAAGTACTTTTCCATGTGCACTGACATATATTTTCACTTATCCTAAAACAAAATATGATTTACTAGGTTAAGGTTTAATAAACCGACGTATAAGAAAATGAGAATATTATTGTTCTCAATTCTAAACCCAACTAAACATCTCCATCCAATCTAAACATTTCCAGTCGAAAAAAAAATAAACAAATATGGCTGACTTTCCATAGCATTTCACGTTTTTGACATATTATATCGCGAATCACGTTCACACATGCATTTTTACGTTAATGCTAATAAATATCAATAATTTAATCTAAAAATGTATGTGAACGCCAGGTATAAGGTTTTAAGTTAGTAATAAAACCAATATTGTATTAACCAATATGGAATAATGCAATATGTTTATGATTTATTCATTGAATCTTTCACGATTATCATTCATATTTTAAAGACAAATGGGTCTTCTGCCTGCGACCACGGGTGTAACGTCATGCCCGAAATGTCAGGATATATAATTAAACGTAAGTATACGCGATTAAGACCCGTTTGTCTTTAAAATATGTTTATGATTGTTTACTTTTTTTTAAAGTTAAACTATGAATTCACGCGAAATTGCACCACAACGAAACAAATTGGGCCAAAATTTGGCGCACACTTGTTAACATACCATTGTGTCTGTTATAAGTATTACAACATTCGAGTGGGCAATACATTGTAGGCGTACAATACAAACAAACTAAACTTCTAAAGGTGCGTTCACACCAAAAGAGTATTCGCTGTTCTATCCTCCGTTCTACGAAATAAACCAATCACGTTTTGTGTAACGATCGAATTTCGTAGAGAATAGCGAATGCACTTTTGGTTTGAATGCACCTTAATAGAGTATACATTGAATTTATACTTACGTGAGACATAATAACTATGTGCTTATACATATATTATTTATAAGTAGGTAAACGATTAAACTCAAGTGTGGTATCCTGCCTTTTCGCCGTAAATTGTATTACCGAATTTCACTTCCCAACCCAACCAACTTTTCCCAGAAGTGTCATTCGGCCGAATAACTTTTACAAATAATTATTTCGTAACCATTTGATTTCCCAACCTCATAGTTGGGAAATGAGAATTACCCACTAGTTGGGTTCGGTTAGGTTGGATGGATTGGATGTAAAGTTGGAAAATGAAATTCGGCCAAATGACACTTCTGCGAAAAGTTGGTTGGGAACTACGAACAAATAAAACATGGAAGCCGCACGCCATATTAAATTGCCTTTCAAAAACGGTCCTGTATTTTAGTTGACAAGTGTCACCCCCTCTTCAATGCATCACGGTAATGAATTCCAAATATCAACCTATAAAAACTTGAACCGCCATTTAAAAATTGTTGTGATTGGTCCATCAAAGTTTTGATTGGCTATATTATATAAGCATTTGTCAAAGTTATTGCGCCGAAATATGCGTGGTGTTAAGAAAAGCGCTGTCCTGCCCATCTTGGCACAATTGAACAATTGCTTTTGGGGGCATTTTTGAGCTGGCGTTAGACGTTCATGATATTTTTTTTTTTTTTTTACATATACATATATGGTCGCAGGTTGGGAAGTTAAATTCGGCAATACAATTTTCGGCGAGAAGGCAGAGAACCCTCACGTGTATTTAGTCACTACGCGCGAATTGTTTCGAAGAGCCTAGGTCCCCATTATCAAGCACTGACCTCTGAGCTCGCGTTCACACCTCGCGTATCGCGAGTGATAATGGAAACCTAGTTCAAATGGAGACAAATCAGACGATAAAGACGGACCACACAACTCTTACAAAAAAAAAACTGTTAATTAGGTTAATAAAAAGATAAACAATAAAAACAATACAGCTCATAATCTTTAATGAATCACCGCCCACGTCCCACAAGTGGCTTTCGATTTTATCCATAACGGATCTTCCTTTCATTAGAGTATGTATGTAAATGTAACGTTGCGTAAAGGAGAAATTACTATGTAATTCCCTGGACATAAGACTAGGTATTTCACGCACTACGATGTGAAAGACTAACACATACTATACTCTGTTTGGTTAGGTGTTTTTTTTATGTCATGGGACATCTTACACAAATCGATTTAGTCCCACGGTAAGCTCAATTAAGGTTTGTGATGTGGGTACCAAGCGACGATATACATATATAATAGATAGATACACATAGATAAATACTTATATACATAGACAGCCATGACCAAGGAACAAATACTTGTGATTAATAAATACACAAATAATGCCCTCGCCGGGATTCGAACCCGGAACCTCCAGCTTCGTAGGCAGGGTCACTACCAACTAGGCTACGGAGGCTGACAAAGGTAAACAATTTTGCAGTATCTTTTTATTGAAAAATGCATTTAAAAATCCAAACTAGGTACTTAATGAAAATGAAACACAACAATGTAAATCACTGTATTTCCTTGTTATATTATGTATATTTGCTAAAACTTATTTTCTATTCGTAGCTTTCAATAAAAAGATACTGCAAGATTGTTTACCTTCTTTTAAATACCTAACCAAACAGAGTATTATATACTTATACAGGGTGTTTTTTTTTCGACCGTTCAAATTCTACGTAGTGAATGTGTAGGTCATACTGACCAACTTTTACTATGGGGACAAAGTCGAAATCGCGAAAAAAAATCAGCTGTTTCATACATTTCGGCCGGCGTAATGCCGCCAATTTGTATGAAACAGCTGATTTTTTTTTCGCGATTTCGACGTTGTCCCCATAGTAAAAGTTGGTGAGTATGACCTACACATTCACTATGTAGAATTTGAACGGTCGAAAAAAAAACACCCTGTATATGAAAGACTAGCACGGAAATTGCACTTACAGTGTTGTATCCGTGCAAAGTCGGGGCAGTGTCAGCACTAGAATTAGAAAAGAAACGAAATCAACGAATGAAATGAGTGAAATGAATAAGCTGAAAGCTGATAGACAAATATTGATAGATAATTTCGGCATCTTCTGCAAGTCTTCGGTAGTATAGTGGTAAGTATCCCCGCCTGTCACGCGGGAGACCGGGGTTCGATTCCCCGCCGGAGAGAACTTATTTGCTTTTTTTGAATCTGCTAATCTTTGCAGAATATTGTCATTTAATCATTATTTTTTATTTTAATCCAGAACAAACTGGGAATGAAATTAGTGGTTATAGAATAGGTACAGGTACAGTTAACAACACACCTGTGAACCCAGGCAAAGTGCCAAAAATATGTAAACAGAACTTTATTGCCTGGACATAAAGGTGTGTATACATATTTCTGGCACTTTGCTGTAGTCACAGCTGTGTTGTTGATTGTACTATATTCATAAACAGTTGCTAATTTTTAATTAAATACCTACACACACACACAACACACATACATCATAAGCGTATTACAGTCCACTGCTGGACATAGGCCTCTCCTATTACTTACGGCACCTACAGCTTCAGGTAGAGTGAAGGTGGTGACTTTAATGTATTCTTACTGCCGTCACCATACGAGCGTACTCTAATACATCTTAAACCTTAATAAGGCATCAGTCACACCTAAATTTCATTGGGTTTGACACACATTCATTGACAGAATAAGTTTCAAAATGAGGTGGTAAATATATTACCATTGCCCTATTAAGGGATAATGTTTTTATGTTATACATAGCTGTCAAAAAAACAAATGGACAACCTAGCCAACATGCCATTCTACAATCGTATACGATAAGCGATAAGTAATAAAATGTATGAATGACAGGTTCGTACGAAAAGTCACGTGACCATTTCTATAGGTACATTATTACGGTCACGTGACTTATCGCTTATCGTATACGATTCCAGAATGGTAACTTGGCTAGGCCTGCTGGTAGTAAGAAACTATACTATATGAAGGGTCCACGGAAAGAACATGTCTAGTCAATTCAAATTACAGAAGGAAAAACCACCTTACTTTGAACAGCTATGCTATTCTCTTATTGACACATTCGACGCTGCGTTCGTCAACGAGCTCGATGTCGAGACAGCCTTGTCTAAAATCCTAGCTGTTTGATTTGACATTAGGAATCGAGGCTGTGAGCGAGGTTGTGGGCGAGTTCGTCGCTGTTTTTCGTTAGAGAATACGAAATTCATACATTAAACGTCAAACTTTCGACGCAATGTAGTTCCAGCTCACGCCGCATTCGTCGCCGAGCACTAGTGTCGTTTAAAGTACGTTAGTGAATACCATTTTTAGGCTCGACGCTGCCGCAGCACTGACACAGCGCTGACAGCAAGGCGGTTTCCTTAGTGAATAACACTGCAGAATAAGGTGTGAATTTACCCTGATTTTTTTAGACACCGGACATGTTTTTTCCGTGGACCAAGAACTGAAGAAGCTATGGCGATGTCCCAACTGTCTTTACATCACAACTCGGCGAAAAACCGACGAAACCCCTATTCGGAACCAGTTCAACCTTACTCCTCTTAATATCTCAGTTATGTCAACGGATGACTTACTTTCCGAGTCGGATTCTAGCCCGCAAAAAAATACCATAACTACTCCAGAACCTGCTCAGCAGCACATAAGACCGACTGCTAATATAACAATTGACGAAATAGGAAAATTAAGGAAATATAAGCTAAAACAAAACAATAAAACCATTCTAAACGACTTAAAAAGTATAGTGCAGTTTGAATTTCTGAAATCGATACTGCATTACAAACATTTGAAATAAAGACTACCAGAATTCTGCCATCACAAAGTAACAACAGGCCCTGACAAATCAACTCCAATTAACTAATCAAAAAATACCACTATTAGAACGCGAAAATGAAAGGGTAAAAAGGGAACTGTATGACCTTCGTTCTAGTTCCAGTTCAAACTACTCCAATATAGAAAACCGAAAAAATGACGCCATTCAGAAAAGAATCGTTCTCTATGGGTTGGAAGAGTATTATGGGGAAACTGAAGCATTCCTGTACCCTCGAATTAACGTTATGTTCAAAGAACTATTAAATATACAAATAAATGGATTCGTAGAATCCCTTCGTCGAGTGAGGAGAAGAGGAAATCGGCGCCCACTTATTATTGAGTTAATCAGTAACCGAATGAAACGTTACCTCCTAGAAAATTTACGAATTTCGTTTCTCGCGGTAGGACCGCTGATTGCGTATATGAAAACAACCTAAGTAAGAAATGAAAAGGTAAATTGTATAGATATATTCATTACAGTCAGGTAGAGAAATCCTAGTGATGTAATGGTAAGGTAATTCTAGCTTACACTACCTTGTTGACGTCTTGTGAATGTTTTGTACTTACACACTGCCGCTAAATACTGAACATTTACAGTAGCGGAAAAAAATCTAAGTATCAAATTATGATTTTTATGTACAAAAATACAAAAAAAATTAAACCAAGGACTGGAATTGTTAATAACTAATTTAAAAAGGTTGTATTGATTTATTCTAGGCCGAATATAAGCTAACACACCGGTAAATATATTGAAAATAAAGAATTCGTATTTCTGGAACGACGACCGTCACTTATATGAGGTGTTATCTCACATGAAGTCTGCGGATACGTTTTGAAAACTTGAATTATTCCATAATCACGCACTTGCAGAACACAACACAATTATCACCAACTTAAAAATTTAAACATTGAGTTCATATAATACATATATATACCTACATTTTTACTTTAAATTATTGGTATTACGTTAAATATAAATCTACAAACGTGTTTCACTATATGTGTCGAAGACAACAAATGCTACTGAAAGTCAGCTAAATTATATTTGTTTGACTTTTTTTGGATTCTACTGGCGAACGGTATAATGCGTAACATGCAACTGTTTTAGTAACTTTAGTTTATTCAATAATGAAAACAATCAAATAAATCCATATACAGGTTGGAAATATAAGTCGGGCCCTGGAGGGAGACTATTTAAAATCCTAAAGTTGGCTCATTTTACTTATAGGAGACATTCCTTTATTTTTAAAACTAAACCAAAGTGCATCAAAATGTTTGTAATTTTTTGATGAATTTGTACGGATATAATACCTATATTTCGGTACTAAATATTCAATTTTATGGATTTTTTGTCTGACGGACAAGTAGTAGTACTAACATGTAATGTATTTTAGAGATATTTCATTTTTCTCACTGACTTTAACGATTAGTGCAATAAAAAAGTAAGCTTTTATTTTTTATTTTTACCTGGTTCGATTTTCGAATGATACAAGCGGAATTTAAAAAATCTTTCAACGCAAACTTGTTTCTTTTTAAAAGCAAAGGAATCTCTCCTTTAAATAAAATGAGCCAACTTAAGGATTTAAGGTAGTACCCTCTAGGGCCCGATTTATCTTTCCACGCTGATATTTCTTTTTTCGAGTTCGACTAAAAGCTATATACCAGGTAGCTCCAATTACTTAACGTACCAAGCAGCCTATAAAATTTAACAGAATTAAAAAAAAAACACGGTGTTATAGTATACTAAAAACCTAAAAAATTTTTTGTCCGAAAATTACACTATCATGTTTTTACTTCTTTTGACATCAAAAATTCATAGGTAAACTCTGTCGGGTTGCTCATGACCAACCTGTATATTCTTGTATACTATACTACGGCTGATTTATAAGTTCCTTCATGTATAAAGGTGCATGCAGACCAAAAGAGAATTCGCTGTGTGACTCGTTGATTTCGTAGAGTGGGGATAGAACAGCGAATGCTCTTTTGATCTGCATGCACCTTGAGCTCATGACCAACCTGTATATTCTTGTATACTATACTACGGCTGTTTAGTTCCTTCACGTATAATGATGCGCCGGCGCAGCCCCTATGGCACGCTTGACGGCGCTCCGCGTTTCCGTGTGTCCGGCAAAAACAGGAGGCCACAGTCTATTGATGGACAGTATTTGGATTCAATGAATTCATCATCATCGTCATCAGTTCATTCTTCATAATCAGCCTCCGTAGCCTAGTTGGTAGCGTAGCGACCCCGGCGAGGGCATTATTTGTGTATTTATTTATCACAAATATTTGTTCCTTATTCATGGCTGTCTATGTATTTAAGTATCTATATGTATCTATTTATTATATATATCGTCGCCTGGTACCCACATCACAAGCCTTAATTGAGTTGATTTGTGTAAGATGTCCCAAGATATTTTATTTATATTTATTTATCATCAGCCTATGATAGTCCACTGCTGGGCGTAGGCCTCCCCTATTAACTATGCGTAAAGACGCATTAGGAGGTAAATGCCCATAATCGCCACGCTGGGCAAGTGGATTGGCGATCGCAGTAATGTGTACACTATGATGACGCTGCTGCCCATCATCATTTTTTTATCAAATAATGGTCAGTGACACTTCAATCCCTTAGTCGACCTTTACGACACCCGCAGGAGGAGTTGGGGTGGTGCTTACTGCCGTCACCACACGGCCAAGAAATTGGCTAGTTTATATTGTAGTGCAGGGTCACTACCAACTAGGCTACGGAGGCTGACATACGAACTGAATCTTCCGAGCATTTTTTGCCGAAAAATCGTTGATGATTTTGCTGAAATCCAGTTCCAGGAGTAGGTAGATCACTTTCAATATTAAAATAGTATATTACGACACAAGTGCGAAAAACACGAAATTGGAAACGAGTGGCGATGTTTTAACGATAAAAACGATAAAACATACGGAACATACGTTGTTGGTATGACTACCTTATGGTAATATGTAATATATGTATACCTACATATATTATACATACTCGTACAAATGACTAGTATGTACTTATGCAAATTTTTAACGGTGTGACCGTTAGTACGAGTAACTTGCTAACTTGTGGCGTAGGCTAACTTGTGGACAGACAGACAGACAGACAGACAGACAGACGGACATGGCAAGCTAAAAGGGTTCCTAGTTAACTACAGAGCATTAAAAATCCTTCTTGGTCACGATTACATTTAATGTAATAATTAACGACATAATATTTATTCGGAAGTTAAGAGTTAAGATACTGTAAATATTTTTGTCGTTCATGACTCAGTGATAATTTGATAATTGACTTTTTGCTCCCATAACAGGAAGACGACTTGATGTGTTTTCGGTCGCCATGTTTGATTTCGTAAGTACTTGTACCTACTTAAATTTGTACTAACCTTGGAAGTTGAAATAGACATGATGACTGGCAAGTCAAATCAACTTCTTTTTTCGAACTGTCAAAACTATCACCACTACGAAATTTTATATCAAATACGCAAAAGTATCATCACGTTCTGATACTTCTGATACTGTCAAATTCCCTACTCTTTTAAGTTCTTTCCAATTTATTAAATAAAATTCCACGCACTGGACGGCGCAGCGTGGGAAGGCCCCCCACAAGATGGAGCGACGACCTGGTAAAGGTTGTGGGTGTCCAATGGATGCGGACAGCTCACGACCGATCTTTGTGGAACTCTCTGGGGGAGGCCTATGCTGCCGTGCTAACTAAAAAAGACGCATCTCCCATAGAACTACTATGAGAGATGCGTCTTTTTGACTTAGCACGGCAGTATGTCAAGCAGTGGGCGTCAATTGGCTGATGATGATGATGATGATGAAATAAAATTCAGCAGGTATGATCGTGGTCAAACGTCTACCTATTCTGAATAAAATAAAAATTTTAACCCTTTGATATTAACAATTTCAAATATTTCCCAAAAAGGCAAAATCTTGTGATTTAGTTGCCAAGCGGATCCTGTCCTGTTATTTTCTCTAGACTTATAGCAGTGGCAAACAAATGTATTCTTAGGTCACTCTACTTTCCTCATCTCGGTTATTTATCTACAGGTTGGTTAGTGAGTAACCCGACAATTTGAAAGGTGTATTCCTGACCACATTTTGAGACTATAATGTCATAATTATATGAACTTTTCAAAAAACTATTTTCGTCATAAGTCACTGATTAAAATGCACGATGCCGAATGCCTGCACGATTAAAATTCTTACACTAATTGTTTTCATCTTGACATACTCACTGACGAAAGTTAGAGAAAATGACAAAAAAAGTATGTATCAGAATATGTTGTCTAAAAAAAATTTTTTTACCCTTTAAAAAAATAATCTTTCCCTACAATTAATTAGTGGTCATGTATAAATTTTTTTTTTGTATGACATACGTCACAATATTTTTTACTTCTTTTGACATCAAAAATGCATTGGTAAAGTCTGTCAGTATACTCATTCCCACCCTGTATACAATATTATTTTATTACATTAAACATTAAGTAGGACATTTATCTCCAATACCCTCCTGCCTCACAGACACACAGACCTCGATTGTACATTACATAAGAACAACCAGTCTTATCATTGACACACTTCTTACTCATTACGATGAAAGTTTTTTTTGGCAGAACATCTTTTTGTATTGGCACAGAAGTGTTATTCACTAAAGGTGCGTTTAAACTAAAAGAGCATTCGCTGTTCTAGCGCCCGTTCTATGAAATCAACCAATTACGTTTTGTGTACCGATCGAATTTCCTAGAGTGGGAGGTTAGAACAGCGAATGCTCTTTTAGTTTAACCGCACCTTAAGGAAACCGCCTTGCTATCAGCGCTGTGTCAGCGCTGCGGCTGCGTCGAGCCTATAAATGGTATTCACTAATGCACTTTAGACAACACTAGCGCTCGGCGACGAATGCGGCGTGAGCTGGAACTACACTGCGTCGAGACTCGAGAGTTACCGCCTACAGTTCGACGACGAGCTGTTATACGTTAGTGAATACCGTTTTTCGCAGCGCTGCGCTCGTTGACGAACGCAGCGTCGAATGTGTGAATAAGAGAATAGCATAGCAGGTTTTAACTGAACGTCTGTGGGGCCTAGAGATATATTGTGGTGTGGTGGTAATTTCTTTGTGTTTGTCGGAAATATGAGTTCCTTCATCGTGGTTGTTTTCTACACTCTTGGTCAAAGAATAGCAGATAAAATATTTAACTGTAAACGCGCTGACTTCATGGTATATCTTAAAAAAATTGGAATTTATTATACATATGTCCATCTACATACAAAATACTAGTCAAAAAGACCCCCGCGAGTCGTCCCCGCTTCACTGCAAAGGTGCCCATCACACTATCTTTAAAATGGTCACATGATAAGTAAAATCCTATTTAATATCCAGTTAAATTGGAATTTCCCTGATTTTTCCATAAATCAAGAAACATGTAATTTATTGTCAGATAGCTCTGCGAATGTAAAATAAAAACATCAAGTCATATTTAAATACCCTCTTTCTCTATACATTTTTGACAGTTTTTTAAAACACTCCAAAAATATTGTCTGCACAAATCAATCTAAAGACGATTTTAATTTTCTTTTGGATCGTGTCATGTACGATTAATTCAGGAAAATTACAATATAGGTAATCCGATGTTTAAAATGATTCAACCTATCCTGTAAATATTCGAAATCTCTGTTTCAAATCAGCCCATTTGCAGTATATTCTATGATTATTGATATATTTAAGTAATATACAGTATGTATCACCTCGTAGAGCAAAGAAAGAAACCCATTAATATTTAGATCATACACTAAACAACTTTTACTATGGGGCCGAACCCGAATTCACGAAAAAAATGTTGAAAGTTTCATACATTGGAGAGTAATTTTTTTTTCGCGAATTCGAGTTTGGCCCCATAGTTAAAGTTGTTTAGTATGATCTAAACATTAATGGGTTTCTTTCTTTGCTCTACGAGGTGATACATACTGTATATCTATCTATATTATATACGAGTATGTATATCGTCGCTTAGTAGTAGTCTCAAATACCGTCTCCACATGACGGTGCAACGACCGTCCCACCGCACTGCAGTATCCGTGGACTAACCGTGGACTAACCGTGGGACTAACTAGGTAATTTTTTGTAAGAATATCCCATTTTTCATTTAATTACTTTAATTTAAACCCACTTAAACGTAGGTAATCATCGACTCATTGAATTCGCGAAAACATAACCTCTCCAAGAATTAACATACAAAGTAAAACATTATGTAATTCTGTTGTAAAACTGTGTCTGAGGTCGAGATTGCATATTTATGAGAATGACGCATCCGAGATCTGTCTGATATTGGGAAAATAGGAGATTGCGTTGAAGGCTAGCAAAGCACCGATGAGATGTTCTGGAAATTGAGAATATTATCATCGAAAGTTCTTGGTATTGTTTCTTCGCACATTTATTGCTGTATACAAACATTTCGGGATATATTGACTCACATGTAGCAATGTACCGAGAAGTTTCATAAATTGCGAAACTTCTATAGAGAATGTTCCGGGCATTCTAAATTTTACAAGCTAGGGTAAGTGCTCCAGTGAATGAACACTTAAGGAAATTTTCAACTTAATTTATTTTTTGTCATCATCATCATCATCATATCAGCCGAAAGACGTCCACTGCTGAACATAGGCCTCCCCCAAAGATTGCCACAATGACCGGTCCTGCGCCACCCGCATCCAGCGGACTCCTGCGACCTTCACCAGGTCATCGGTCCACCTTGTGGGGGGCCTACCCACGCTACGCCTTCCGGTACGTGGCCGCCACTCAAGAACCTTCCCGCCCCAACGGCCATCGGTTCTACGCGCAATGTGCCCCGCCCACTGCCACTTCAGTTTAGCGATTCGGAGAGCTATTTCGGTTACTTTGGTTCTGCTGCGGATGGTCTCATTTTTAATCCGATCACGCAGAGAGACTCCTAGCATAGCCCTCCCCATTGCCCTTTGGGTGACTTTGAGCCTTCTTATGAGGCCCATTGTAAGCGGCCACGTTTCAGTACCGTATGTCATCACTGGCAACACACACTGATTAAAGACTTTCGTCTTCAAACACCAATGAATGAACTACCTTAAAAATAATGTATTATAATGCAAAAAGTACTCTATTTTTAATTGGTAGTGCTAGTAATATTCGATAATTTAATTTGAACTTTAATGAGACATAATAACTATAAACATAATTGAACGACATCAATTACAGTTCCACATTTCTGCGTATTCTGGGAAGGTTCAATTAACTCTTCAGTTACTATTGAAGAGTGACCGTATATGTCGCTTTCGTTAAAAAGTAAACTGGGCTTATTCTGCATATGAAGTGCTACTTGAATACTTTTGATTAACCAAAGATCTGTCTATGTTTGTTTCTTCAGTGACATGAATTTGGACAATTTCGGTGATTTAAATAGCGTTGATTTTGAGATATTAAAACTGGCACTTGATAGTTCACTAGATGCAACAGCTTTTAGAGGTTTGTCGAGAGATTCTTGGTCATATTGGAATTTTTTAAACGATTTTTTTAACCTCTTCATGTCTTAAAACCAGACAAAATACGAAATAAATGATTTAGTTCATTCACTGGTTTTCGCAATCTAATTAATGAACTAACTGTGTTTGCGGTAGTTCATTAAAAATTGAATATATCAAGTATTGTTCGAACACTGGCCCTTTGCTAGACAGCACATTTCTATTAAATCCAAAGAAAACCAAATCTTATAACAACCACTAAAACGTAAGATATAGAACAAACAATAAATCACGCAATTCCAGTGAATGAACTCCCCCGTTCGGTCACTAGGATTAAGCCATTTTGAGTTCTAGTTATAGAACACTGGATTAAAAGCCACTATTTGAAACGAAATCACTTTAAACTATACTTTAATAGCATAATCATAACCTTCTGGTTTCAAAAAAACACGCACTGTACCTGGGAGATGCACGAAACGCACACAATAACACATTAAACACAACGTAAGCTTACCTTAATCTTTATAATACCTCCATATAAAAAACGAACCGGCGCAATGTGCCCACTTTAGATCGTCGCCACTTGGAGACTGATGCATATGAGGTGATGTAAGTGCTACCAGAACTTGTCAAATAATATTCCTACCCGAAAAAAAAATATAGCGTAGTAGAAATGAACAGAAAACTTATTTTACGAAAAAAACTTGTATTTTGTTCGTTCACTGGATTTGTTCATACACTGGAGAACTTACCCTATCTAATCATGCCAAAACCGTTGTATATATATGCCTTTTAAGGTCTACTTTTGTGCCTTGTTTACTCAATTGTGAAATACAATATTCTTCATAACACTTTTTTATAAGTACTCGTGGAAATATTCTCAAAGAAAACTTACTCTTAAATTCTCATGAAAATTCTCGGAAATTTTGAGAATGTTCTACAACTACACTGAGCGTGGCCCGACATGCTCTTGGCCGGTTTTATTTTTTATAACTGTTTAACTGACATTAATAAGTTGCCAGACTATAACTAGACAAAGCTTTCTGCTCTAACAACTATTAAGCCAAGAAAGTCAATAACAGAATGTAGAGTTGTAGACACAAGTTATTATTGTACTATTGAAACACACGTTCTGATATTATAAACGTAACAAGTCTCATTCAATTTGTATGGCACTTGTGCCCTTTTTGAATCTAATTTTAGGTCACAGTCTATTGTAGAGTGTTGTGCATAAAAGTGCTTAACACAGACAACATAACCTAAAGACGTAGCTTTAGAGAATTATTTCATTTAAACCGATGCTGCCAAAATTGCCAAAAATGCTGAGGTGCGGGTGCGGGCGGCGTAACATGAGCTAACTGTGTTGTGATTCGTCGTTTCAAGGTCAATGAGGTGTAAAACAAAAATGTCCGCCGGTCGCTAGTGATTTCCGAATGTCGATAAAAGTATCGATGGTTACAATGTCTATCGCTTTCACAATTCGATATTTGTCAGTGACTTACCGACAAAACCGTAAATCCATATCCGTACTAATGCATACCATAAATGCGAAAGTATGTCTGTCAGTTTACTGAGTCTATACTTATACGCTTAAATCGCTGAACCAATTTAGATGAAATTTTGAATGGAGATTATTTAATTCCCGGGAAAGGACATACGATATTTCATTCATCATCATCATTATCATCATCATCCCCGCAGATGAAGATATTTTATTAAACTAGCTTATGATGCTAGCTTGAAATGCATTTTATATAAAAAAATATTTGTACTGTCTGTCATCTTCACATTTAAACCGGTTTAGATGAAATTTGGAATGGAGATAGTTTAAGACCCGGGAAAAGACAAAGGATAGTTATTTTATCATCATCATCCACGCAAACAAAGTTGCGGTCAAATATTAAGATCACAATATATCTTTTCTGAGACAATAAATAAAACAATTTTACAAAATATACTTTTATTTGTACAATCATTAACTCGTAGTTACAAAGTTACCAAAAAACTACCATTAAAATACGTTGTATATAAAATTCGTCTATTATTCGTTTTTGTTAATTTGAAATATTCCGGTTTTAAAGTGTCGTGAACATATCACACTGCTAGAAGCAGGAAACCAATCATGTGACCGTTTTGTAGCATTCATCCACATTTCTTTCATGTTTGGGCATTTAAAGAAGATATACAATATTATTTAACATAATAGTATTTTTGAAAATGATACTTCTACACTTTACATTAAACCAGAATTTATTTGAGGATAATTGAATATAATCGTAATATCTTATCGATAGTAAACAGACTGCAGGCATAGACATCACTAGTTCTGATACGGAGACTCCACCGCAGAGTCTGTTGCTTGGTACGATTGAGAATAAAGATTTTTATTTATCTTTAGTTACCTTATCGATAGTAAACAAACATACTCTACGGTCATCCCTAGTTCAGACGGCCTACCTGCTCGTTGCGCTAGACAAGGAGGGAGTTATACTTCGTGCAAAGTATTAGAAAGAGACTTTGTAAAAAGACATCAACGAGTGCACTAGATTTTATGCTTAAACTATTTTTAATTTTAATTGAAATTTATAAAAAAAACCTCACTTTTGAAACCAAATGCCATCTTTTTGCACACTAGACGTTTTTGTATTCTTGCCACACAATTTCACGCAACAGTAATGCATTTTGCATTACGTAAATCACGACAAAACTTTCGTAATTATCTCATGAACGCCGGCCGCAGACTGAAGTTAGCAATGGAGGCGTGGCTCTAGTATGGAGTGAATTCACCGTATGCGTGACAGAGGGGGTCGCCCGGCTATGCTACGTCTTGAGGTTATGTTGTCTGTGGTGCTTAATAAATGATATAAATGGTTTGAATATTTTATGGAAGGAAAGGCCTATGTCCAATGTCCAACAGTGAACTAATTATGTTCGATTCAGGGACACTATTTTTGTTTCACATTTCGTAAAGAAATGTCACATCACATAAGGCATCACTTTTAGGGACACCAAGTTAATTGCAGTCAGGTGTTTAAGACAATTAGGTACGTTATCTTTAGGAATTTATACTTGATTGGCGTTTTAATGTTATAATGTCGCTTAAAGTTTATAAAATGAACACCAAAACCGAATTCTTATTGACGTTTGTGATTACAAACCTGATTAAATTTAAGGTTTTTAATCTCACACTAATTTCTTTGCTTGTTTAATTCAATATAATTTGAACCTTTTTAAAGTACCTACCTAAAACAGCTGTAAAGGAAAACCCGAGTTTATTTTTACTTGATTTATGGTAGAAAGTAATGAAATGATATATTTTATTGTAACAAACTACAATTACGTACAAAAAACATTTTAAAAGTATTACTAAACTAAACTAAATCTAAAAGCGTACCTAGAATGCTGGCAGCATTTCCTCGCTGGATTGCCAAGCTAATGCGGAATAAAATTAGATACGCTGATTTTAATGTAGCATTACAGCGTGCAATAAATAAATATACCACTATTGCTTTCTTGTATTGTAATCGAACCAACTTAATTCCTATCAGTATACACTTGTGTATCAGAACTAGAGTTGCCAGACGTAGTAGACGTACTGTAAAAGTATTGTACTGTATTTTACCTCTGCGTACTTTACAATTTACGAGACACATAAAGTACGCTAAAATACTTTGTTTTAAACTTAATTGAAAACTTAGGTTACGAGTAATAGTCAGTACAGTAATCTTTGATTTTTTATGTGTGTATTTTATTTTTTCGTCCTTTAAACCGACATGTGCTTACTGTATTATCCCAAAACAAAATCTGACCTAACCAAAACCCTAATCAGAATGGAATTTTGTTAAAATTCCCAACGGGCATCACAGTTGTGTAGGAGAGTGTACCGCGTTGCACAAGGCTGTACGGATTACGTCACCGTACGACCGTTTCGGACAGGTTTGCTCCCCACTGTACCGTCTGTGGTCAAGTGAACTTAAATTAATAATCTTATCCTCTAGCCGCCCAGAGGCCTATAAAAAGGTCTCCTGAAACAAAAGAAATTCTATTCTATTTCCTACACTTGACCATTTTGTGACACTTATCTTTTTTCTATTTTTATATTCGTGTTTCGTTTGTATTTAATGTGTATATTATGTTGTGTCACAAATAAATGTTTTCATCTTTCTTTCTTTTCTTACTTTCTTACATTATGAATTCAAAATTCGAAAATATTATTGTCTGGGCGGCAGGAGACTAAGTTATTTTTATTTTATTTTTCAGGAAGTTTAGAGTAAATTTTATAATTAGTCAGTCATCACCGAAATATTTTGAACATTGTTTTACTATTGTGGTGTATTATAAAAAATATATAGGTAAATAATTAAATATACTACTACAAAGAAAATAAGGGTGCCCCGGGCGACTGGTACACTTTATTTAAATGTATTACGAGTCTCTAGGTCCACCTACAGCAATAAACTTAAAGTGTACAAATAATGGTATAAATATGATTAATAAAAAAAGTAACCGCGAGGATTAGGTCATTCATGAAATAAAAATATGAAAACGGATAAACTCTAATGTCGAACTCGAAACGACGGAATGAAGTTAAAGTTATATACGCGTGTTTATCCGTTTTCATAGTTTTATTTCATATGTAACACATTTTTTTAGTAACAGTAAAAAAAATCACTCTCATATTTTATTCATGCATTTGTTGGAAGCTCTTAAGGGTGCGGCTCGACTGACGCGGAGAGGAGCGGTGATGTGCAAAATTGACCACTAACATTCTTCAAATTCAAAATTCGAAACACTGTCATGCGGTCTCATTGGCCAATTTTGCACATTTCCGCTCCTCTCCGCGTCAGGGGAGCCGCATCCTTAAGAGCTTCAAACAAATGCATAAATAGAATACTCTCCTAAAAAGAAAATATGGGAGTGATTTTTTTTCCTTCCTAAATCACGGAACTACGAAAATGATCGATTGTGTCTCCCGTGCTCTCATTGGACCAAAGTGGAACACACATTCAGAGATCAGCAGATAGCGTTTTTATATCGTGGCCATTATCGGAAAACTTGTTTTGCCTTTACTGACATTGCCTCAAATAGCAAACTAATAACCTGGCTTACCTGTGTGGAAACGATATGAAAGAAGTTATTTTTAATGCCACCTATTTATTTGAAGTTTACCGCGTGCAGGTAGTAAGAATACATTTGTCTCCACCCCAACTCCTCCTGCGGGTGTCGTAAGAGTCGACTGAGGGATTGAAGTGTCACTGACCATTATTTGATAGAAGATTGATGATGGGCAGCAGCGTCATCATAGTGGGCACATTACTGCGATCGCCAATCCGCTTGCCCAGCGTGGCGATTATGGGCATTTACCTCTTAATGCGTCTATACGCATGGTTAATAGGAGAGGCCTACGTCCAGCAGAGGGCTATCATAGGCTGATGATGAAATAAGTATTAAAAGTGAATAATCAAGATCAAGTGCGGGTAGTTCGAAAAACCCGCGCAGCTCGGAGGTGTTGATACATTCTCTCGCCAGTCTGCCCGCGACCACGGGTGTAACGTCATGCCCGAAACGTCAGGATATAAAAACGTAAGTTTACGCGATTAAGACCCGTTTGTCTTTAAAATATGAGTGATTATCGTGAAAGTTTAAATCAATATACGAGCCCCGATGCATATATGTTCTCGTCCAGTTAGACAGTTTTTCGAGATTATCCCGTTCATCCGGGGGAAAAGGTTTAGAGACAAACCTTCACTATTAAATAGTAGTACTAAAGTAGTTTCTTTGAGTATAAAATATTTGGACTTAATAACTCAGAATAAAAAAAAAACTATTTTGCGAGAGGTATTTTTTTTTAAATTTTCCACAATTTTTAATTTTGTAAATAATCAATGATTGTAAAGAACGCCATTAATATTAAAGACGACATGGTACACCTGATGCACTGCGAATTTTGCGTCAAGCTTATAAGCGCGGAATTACGGTGGTGAACGAAAATATAATTTAGACACTGGTTTGTTAAAATCGATTTATTAAACAACAAAAGCGTACTTCTGATTGTTGTGTATCTTGAAATGTAGTACATTAACCATGACTAACGTTCATACAATTTATCATTAGCATAATGTGATCATTTTTAAAATATTCAAAATTTTTTAAAAATTGTTTCGAACTAGACGAACTCCACTGCATCGGGGCTCGTAAGTATTAAAAGGCACACATTTTCTGATCAGACTAGACCTACTCTATAACCTATTGGTCAGTTGTCAGTCGCACGCGCAGGGCAGCGATGTGCATCGATAATGACCTTGTTTGTGACCTAGCTGTGCATTGTTGTGCACTGTATTTGCATTATTATGTATATGAGTTACGAGTAGGACCTCTAGGACATGTGTATGCACACATATCATCTGCCTACAACAATTCAAAGCTGGACAAAGGCCTCTTATATTATCTCTGCGTATGGACGCATTAGTACAGTAAGAAATAAACGAATTTTTATTTAGTAAAGTATCCTACTTTTTAACAATCTCCCGTTGATTACAGGGCTGTTGACTGGTAGAGAATGCCTTAAGGCGTTAAGTTTGCCATTTGTACTCTTTTATATTGTGCAATAAAGTTTAAATAAATATAATTAAGTACATTCAAATAGAACGCTGCCCAACCGAGTCGGATTCGACGATTGACCTTTTTCTCGAAGTTGGATCTACCTAACTGGATAAGTTTGATTGCTGTGTGTAAGATGTCTGAAGATATTGAATTATTTTACTTTTATTTATGTGGAATTCATTTTTAAAAGGTTTTATTAACCACTGATAAATTAATTGAAGATTAAACTAAATCTTTTAATAGACCAATTTCTTATCTTACGTACTAGGTATTTACGACGATGTTGTAATTACATAACCAGCATTTTAGTTACAAATGAGTAACTTTCGACACGAATTTCATTGTTGAGATCAGCTCATTGATACCTACAGTTATTGTGAAATTTTGTGTCCGTAAGCAAAGCAATTGATTCATATCAAAAACGGATTTATTATGTACGACGAAGGAATTTAAAAATAGACAAAGATAACAAACACAATGTTATTTGGCATTATATCAAGCACAAATGTACTTAAGACTACAAACCAAATGAATTTTGACTGGCGTAGGACGTCCACCCACAAGATGGACAGACGACCTTATGAAGGTCGCCGGGACACGCTGGATGCAGATCGCTTCTAACCGGTAAATGTGGAGGTCCAGAGGGGAGGCCTATGTTCAGCAGTGGACGTCTTATGGCTGAGATGATGATGTGGTTTCTGGCCGCGTAGTGACGGCATGAAGAATGCATTTGTCACCACCCCGACTCTTCCCGTGGGTGTCGTAAGAGTCGACTCAGGGATTGAGGTGTCGTCCATTAGAAGGGCACAAAAGTGGTTTGTAGAAGGGCGACGCCGACGTTAGTACTTTTTATTGTACTGTGGTTTATCGTCGGTTGATAACCAAAACTCACTAAGTAACAAATACCTACTTTAAATAGAGATCGTATCTCAGTTCTGATTCAATACTGACATAAGAGGTTGCTAAGAGTAGTGACAGTTTTTATAGTGAGTTGTCAGCCGACGTTATATAAGTGAATTAGCCCAAGAACCAGGCTCTCTCTCTCTCCATTTGTCTTCCCTGTCAGATCTCAGACCGGACTTTGCCTTGCCTTACCGCATCATCACCAAAATAATTTCTCTCGCTATGCCCATGGCAAATTTTCATTCAACAGCCTCTCAACACCGTCCCCAAATGACGGTGCAACGACCGTCCCACCCTTGTGGGATGCGACCCGGCCACAGCTGCAGTAGCGGAAACGCGGGAGCAGCCACATATACTCCAGGAGGAGTATCGTTTGTATATTCATTCATTAAGTAGTCAAGTGTACCTATAGCAGGTTCAGGTTCGGTCGTGGTTCGCGGTGAAGGTCGCATTCGATGCACTTCAGTGAATGCAATCACGATGCTTACTCTATTGGATAGTAACCTGTACTATAAAATAAAGTGATTGTGTAAAAGCTACGAACAAATAAAACATGAAAGCTGCATCGTTAGGCTAAACAGAAAGCTTTGGTTTGGTGCAGGATTTAAACTTTTTGATGTTGATTAAAGAATATTTCATATATAAAATTTTGGAAAGATTTTGTTTCTGTAATTATTTTCAAATTGATTCTGCCATGGTCACAGATCATGCCATGCCTAGTATATGTATAAGCTAGTAGCTTTAGTAGTCTTAATGATTATGCTCGTCTATACTATTACACTATCGGGCCATCGTTACAAAATACCAATTTATAACGAAACGTCACAAAATAAACCTATTTCATATGCACTTATTACCTTTCTATTTTAGCAACATGTTTTGTTTCTCAATATTCCCATAAAACAATCGGCGAGCGGTGCGAATTTTCATCTTTACATCTAGTTTATTAGAAAATGGACTTTATTTTGAAGAGCGTAGGGCTTTTTAACCTGCACTGAATATTGTTGTTATCTATGGTGTTCGAAATACAAATTTAGTTCGTTGTTAATGAGTTGTTATATTTGATTTAAACTTAAATGAAAGGAAATAGGGTAGGTTTTGAAATGAGAATAGCAAGACAGTTAAGTGTTTTGTTGAAAAATAGATAATCGTAATAGGAAAAAAAGGTTTTCATTCTTTATTTGGCCTTGTGACTTGTGAATGATGGCGTGTTAAATTCTTCAAAGAATCTAGTTGGTTGTCAGTGCAAAAAGGCAATAAATTCAAATTTTCTATGACCAATACGACCCTACATTTTTAGGGTTCCGTAGCCAAAATGGCAAAAACGGAACCCTTATAGATTCGTCATGTCCGTCTGTCCGTCTGTCACAGGCAGTCACAGCCGATTTACTCGGAAACTATAAATGCTAACAGTAACAAAAGGTAAGGATATGTGTTGTATGAACCGCTACAGGATTATGATAGGGTAAAAGCACCAATAGATGACTGCCACCCAGAAGTTGACTGATAGGCCTAAAAATGTAAATAATTAAATCAGTAATAATTTTACACGCCTGGGAGTATTTTTCTCACACGCGGCAGCACTATATCGAGTGTCGCATGCGAATTCCCAGACAATTAAGCCACGCACGAGGCAGTGAGCGGTCGTCGAGTTTGCGCTTCGCGCCAAAATTGCGTTTTATATGGGATCCTTATTAAGAAAAGCCCTCAAAAATTTAAGCTTTTAATTACGTAAAAAATCGAATATGGCTTTTATTTCCTTGATTCACTTCAGTATAGATTTTAGACTAATATCTCTATTGTGTATATTATAAAGAATAGTTTTTTTTTATTTATTTTATGAGATATTTGCTGGTCAAGTTATGGTTCCAATATTGTGTGTTCGGGCCAAAAGATGAACGACGGTCAACTTTTGGGTAAAGGCTCGAATTTTCAAATGCTTGTGTAAATTATAATAAAATAGCTAGATGTAATATTTATATATAATATTACAATCAGTTTTGTAGTTGATTTTTAGACCAAAAGGTGAACGACCCTTTTTTCATGTAACACGTTTTAAAGTAATTTACTTTTGTATGGAAACGGGATTGTTCAACTCAAGAATCGCTGTCCAAAACGTGAACTAGGAAAATTTACTGGTTCATCTTTTGGGTTGGATTCCAATAAATGAATTCGAATCAATTTAGTTCGTTCATTTCGTTGATGCGGTCTCCAAAATATGAACCAACTGATTTTATTGAACGGTTGAATTTGGGAAAAATGAAACTTTTGTTCTTAGAGATCAGATTGTTACACAATGTACACCGTGTTTATATTTCATTAAAAAAAGGTTCTTAAGGTTAAATACAATTAATTTATCTAAGAATTCAACGTTTTTGCTATGCTTTATTCATCTATTGGAGTTTTGGCGTTCATATATTGGTCTCGCTATATTGCAATTATGCTGGTTCATCTATTGGGGTCAAATTGTTCAGTGATAGGGCACTTTGTTCAACTATTGGTGAATTTGGGTCCTTTTTTAATATAATGATTTTTATAAAATTACTGAAGTCTTATACGAGGCACAAAAATAACTTATTTTAAACTCAATTAAATGCGGAATCATATAAAAAAATAAAAATTGATGAATATGAGTTACATCATATAGAAAAGAATATTTAAAGTTGGGAAAGTTGCTTAACTGTTCATCTATTGGTGATTTTACCCTACTAAATTGTAAAAAAAACCATTGGGGTGGGGGCCCTCCAATCCCTCCATACATGTAACTGAGGGATAGAACAATTTTTTTAGTTGTATATAAGCGTGTGGGGTATTAATAGAAAGGTCTTTGAAAATGATATGAAGGTTTATATGTATATCTCATATTTATTTAAGCAAATCGTTTTCGAGATATCAGCTCTCAAAGTCTGAAAAATGTGTCCCCCCCCTCTATTTTTTAAACTACGCGATATAATATTCTAAAAAAAAAATATGTTATGCACATTAATAAACTCTATCAACCATTTTTGATTTGATTAAATTAACTCCTATAGTTTTTGAGGTAGGTTGATTTAACTGTATTTTTTTAATAATAAATTGATAATGGTACCGAACCCTTCGCGCGCGAGTCCGACTCGCACTTGGCCGGTTTTTTTTTAATTTGTCGCCTTTTTCTACTGCCAAAAGTTATTGGACAGAACACCATTTTTTATGTGACGAAGGTAGACAACTAAGCTTTCAGTCCACCTGATGGAAAGCAGCAACTGAGACCCATGGACATAGTAATCAAAATATTGCCTATGCGCTGCCTACCCTGAGGACTTAGATGGATTGCCTCTATGCCAGTAATAACACCGGCTATCTTACTCCCAAACCGGAACACAGTACTAACTAATTAGCGGCAGGTTAACGGGTAAGACAGTGGTAGGTATCCGGGCGGACCCTGCACGAGGTCCCACCACCAGCAATAGTTTGTATCTTGACGCAATCGTGACTTTTTTAATTACACACAGAATGCAAACAGTGTACACTGTTTTGCATTCGATCCAGCCACCGAAAAACTGGTAGTCTATTCATGATTTAATTAGGTACCAATACCAAGTATCTATTTAAATGTTTATCACACGGGTTACTCACGTAATTTAAGTCGATAATTGCTCGACATGTTTCGATCCATTTAGAGGATTCTCCATGATCCTCCATGATGAGGATCCTCTAAATGGATCGAAACATGTCGAGCAATTATCGACTTAAATTACGTGAGTAACCCGTGTGATAAATATTTAAATATGTTTTATAGTCTCACGTTAGTTCTGCGACCTAAGCTGGCGTTAGACATGGACGTCTAACGCCAGCTCAAAAATGCCCCCAAAACCAATTGTTCAATTGTGCCAAGATGGGCAGAACATAGCGCTTTTCTTAACACCGCGCAAATTTCGGCGCAACATCTTTGTCAAATGTTTATAGAATATTGCCAATCAAAATTTTGATGGACCAATCAAAACTATTTTTAAATGACGGTTTAAATTTTTATAAGTTGATATTGAAATTCATTACCGTGACGCATTGAAGAGGGGTGACACTTGTCAACTAAATTTCAGGACCGTTTTAGAAAGGCAATTTAGTATGGCGTGCGGCTTCCATGTTTTATTTATTCGTAGCGTTAGTTATAATTCAAGTATCTATTCATAAAAAAAAACAATTGTATAGAATAGGGCCAAATAATGCTTAAATGTTTAGATCACATTAGTCGCGGCCTTGAAATTGTCTTCCTCGTAGGCGATGATTGTAAATATGTTTTGAATATCATTCGAGATAATAACGACATTGGATGCTGCGAATATTCATACTTCCTTTACAATAACCTTCATTTTAGTACGTTGCTCAAACCTGTGAATAACAGAGAGGCCTGTAAATATATTTGAACGGTTAAACTCACGTGTATTTAGTCATTACGTGCGACATTTTTCGGTGTTTAAATTTAATAACAGGGAGGCATTTGAGGACAGATAAACGCCAGCTCAAAAATGCCCCCAAAAACAATTGTTCAATTGTGCCAAGATGGGCAGGACATAGCGCTTTTTTAACACCGCGCATATTTCGGCGCAACATCTTTGACAAATGATTATAAAATATAGCTAATCAAAACTTTGATAGACCAATCACACAACTATTTTTAAATGGCGGTTTCAGTTTTTATAGTTTTATAGGGGGTGACATTTGTTAAACAAAATTCAGGACCGTTTTTGAAAGGCAATTTAATATGGCGTGCGGCTTCCATGTTTTATTTGTTTGTAGCCCTTTCCCCACGCCGCCAAAGCCCGAACAAAAAACAACATAATTTTCAATTTAAAAAATGTCAACTTCTCAGATTTTGTAATACGTACAAACAAATATTTAATCTGCAAGCGTTGGTAGTGATCGAAACTATGGTTGCAAAACTTTAAAAATTGACACATCGAAACACGTCGGCCAAAAAAATACGAATATTATTGAAAACTGTATCCAATTTGATTGATCATGGAACATGAACTTACAATGTTTGGGTGTGTAGGTAGATATGTAAGTAGTCAGCCTCCGTAGCCTAGTTGGTAGTGACCCTGCCTACGAAGCTGGAGGTTCCAGTTTCGAATCCCGGCAAGGGCATTATTTGTATATTTATTTATCATAAATATCTCTTTATGTATTTAAGTATCTATCTATTATATATATCGTCGCCTGGTACCCACATCACAAGCCTTAATTGAGCTTACCGTGGGACTAGGTCGATTTGTGTAAGTTGTCCCAAGATATTTATTTAATTATTTTAAGTATTTTTTATGGACGTAATATGAGCTCTTTCATGTTCACTTGAAGTTTTGTTAAAGTTTTTCACCCAAAGTTCCGAATACTAGCTATGAGATTTTTGGATCAAACTGTAAGTCCGCAAGTGTTTGTGATAAATAAAATAAAATAAAATAAATAAAAAATTAGTAATCTCATTCATACACTCGCAGTCAATGAATACGGGTCAGGTGGATTTTTACATAGATAAAATAAAATAAAATATTTTAAAAATAAAAATAAAACCGCCTTCAAAAATTCGCCCGACTAAAAAGTAAAAAAGAATTTTGGTTCCTACTACTTAGGATTTCCTACCCAAACCTTTAAACCTTTTACCCTATTCATTGAAATAAAATATTATGGCTAGGTACCCTACAGATTTCTTAGAAGTCGGTGCCAAGCCAAATACGTTCATAGGTATATATTAGATAGAGCTTTGTAACTTACTGTCACTCCGATTACGCTTTTATCAACAGAATGGTCTGCCTCAGTCATTTTGATGAAAGCATAACCGGAGTAACAGTAAGTTACATTACAAAACTCTATCAAATACATATACGAGTAAGTAGGTACTCGCGAAGTGAACATATTTGGCTTGGCACCGACTTCTAAGAAATCTGTAGGGTACCTAGCCATAATATTTTTTGTTCAAAGTGGAACCGTTTTTAACATCAGATTGTATTGGAATTTCCCTGAAGTTTTAACCCGATCAGAAAAATGCGGAACTTTATCGCCAGATGACTCCGTAGATATAAAAATAGCAACTCATGATTAAAAAACTTGATTTACCATACATTTTAGGTGTTTTTTTAAACGGTCTACATTTTTGTTTATTATACAAACCGACCTAACGACAATTTTAAAGTTTTTTTGGTTTTATTTATAAATTTAGGGAAATTTCAATACAATCTGATTTAAAAATAGAGTTTACCTACACTATAAATATTTTAAAAAAATATTTGAAATCTCCATGTTTGCATTATTTTCTATGAAAAAAAACCACCTGACCCGTTTTCATTGCAGGCATGTGTAGGGTTAGTTGTGGAACATTGACACAAACGGACACAATGAAACTTTGCGATATCTCGGAAACCTGACCTTAACGGCTAGCCCCGTCTATCAAACAAAGACGAGCTTAGGGACCCTCCACAACTCCCCAGGGTGCGTGCGACGATCGCAGAAGGAGCACGTCGCTACATGCTTTAAAGCGAATTTAGCAAGGAAAAGTAACAATTTTTATTTATATTTCGTAATTTTTTGCAAGAATACAGAGAATAGTTTGGTAGTATTTATATTTTTGTCGTATTGTATATATATTCAAGTTTATCTTAAGCTAAATACTTTTAAAATTAGTTCAAGTTTTGGCCTCGTTTTTTTATTTAGTTTAAAATAATACACCAGGGTATTATTTTAAACTAAATAAAAAAACAAGTTCTCACAATGAAACATTTTTATGTAATGTACAATGAAACAGGTCCATGTTTCATTGTGTACTGTATAGTTTTATTGTACACCAAATGTGAAATTGCAAAAGGTTACTATTCTATGAGACTGTTCATTTAAACATGTTTCATGTTTAGCACCTCATTATCAACCTATTAAGGCCCACTTGTATAACCTAGGGTTAAACACTGACCAGTAGCTAGAGTGACAAATTTTATATGTACAATAAAATGGTCACTTTAGCTCCTGCTGGTGAATACCTGGTTATGTGGCTGAACCCGGGTGGTACAAGAGAGTCTTAAGTGGTACATTTTTAATATTTTTTGGTGACTAGTATAATTATATTATACACATATGTTTTTATTATATTATACAGTTATGTATTAATTATTTCGTAAAATTAGATGCGTAGTAATAGTGGTCATAAAACATATTTTTTATCTTTTAAAACATTCTGTTACTACATATTGTATTAATATGTCATTGTTTTCATTAAATTTTTCGGTTGCTGAATGCGGCAATAACATAAAGATTCGTTAATAAATTAATCTTCCCAAGAATCAGTACTTTTTACTAAGAACAAACACATATTATATAATAACCTATTTGGCTACTGTTTATGTAACTATGTTTCAATGTTGGTTACCCGTGATATTTTTTGTCTACAATGAAACAGCTCACGGTGTTTCGCTGAACACTATTTATTAGTACACATTGAAACAATACACTTTTTTCAAAAACATTTTTAGAATATACACGCAATTTTCAGAATTAGAGCCACTTTTTTTACACACCATAAAGAATGATGACTATTAGTCTATTATATGGCAAAATATACATTTTTTTACATTCAAATTGGCTGAGATAGGACAGTTTAAAAAGTTGAATGTTTCATTGATGGCAATAGTTTAAGTAATATGTTTAACAATAAAACATACGTACACAATTAAACAACATGATATTTATGTTGTCACAAAGTGTATGATGTCTATCGTGAAGATGCCCACGCCCTCCCGCGTTCGACTGGGTTGCAGTCATACTACGAGGAGACATAAAACATAACTTTTTTTGCAATATGTCGCAGTTATCGACGACATTGTTAAGTTACAATGAAACTTGAGTTGTATACAATGAAACAGTCTTTCAGATACATGTATCTTTCAGTGGTATTATTAATCATTTAACAAATTGGAATCCTACTCCAGCCTAACGTTATTATGAACTTTCCTTTATTTTGTATTCATTGCAAGCGTACTTATATATATGTTTCATATAACACAGTTCCAATGATGGTTAAGTCTGTTTCATAGTTCATTGGATTTATTACATCTGTTTCAATGTAAAAATAAAGGTGTTTCATTGAATACATGCACGAGGACACAATGGAACAAATCTCATTTTTTGTTTAAAGTTGTATAACATATAATTGAAAATACTAGCCAACTAAATTGTTTATCTTCGAACACAATATCTCACTCGTAACTTCAAAAACACCATAGATACAATGGTTTGAAATTTAGTTGTGTCATTCATCCACAACTTACCCTACATATATTTATTAATTAAATTATAAAGATCACTAGCTATAAGTCTCATTCATACATATTTGTATGAGTCCATACATATTAGTTTCAAGTCGACCTCGCCACGGCCTTAAGACTTATGTAATGTTTAGCGAAGTACTGTCGTGACGATTATGACAATTCCGGTCTGGCTGTTAAGGTTACATTTTTGACAACTGGGTCATACGAAAGTTCATTTCATATCGATAATTTGTGAGTGAGTTTAGTAAAACGTCCCACTTTGTCGTTTGCAATAAAGTCGCTTTGTCAATTTATTCATATAAAGATACAAGGAAATCTCGTCTGTATAGTAAGCGACAAAGCGGGACGTTTTACTAATAATCACCAAATAAAAAATTTAAAAAACCGACTTCAACCGATTTCTCAAAGATCCCCGATTTGTTTCCGTCATTGGTTTCCTCAAATCCTACTTTCTGAATGCAAATTCTTGTAAATGACAGTACTTCGCTAACATGAATGAAAATTACCAAAAGCGCCATACATGTACCTACAACATTTGAAGAGATCCCTCGATTTCTCCAGGATCCCATCATCAGACCCCAACTTGGTGCCAATGGGACCATCTCGGGGTAATACACGTTCGATCACAAAAAGAAATTTTAGAATCGGTTCACTATTCTCGGAGCTATCAGGTAACATACATACAACAAAAAAAAAAAAAGAAAAATTCAGTCGAATTGAGAACCTCCTCCTTTTTTTGAAGTCGGTTAAAAACTAACAGATTTAAGCCTCTAATGACCCATTCCACGAAAAAGTCCACCGATGTCCCGTACGAACACGGTTTTTATAAAAATTGTGGGTTTATCGAAGTTCTCTTTCGTGACCAGAGGAGTCAAAAATTGCCCAAAAAATGTAATATAATATATTAACTAACAACTCGGAAGAAAACTAAAATTATCGTAATATACACGCGTTTGTACGGCCCATGGAATGCTCCTAATACATATATTAGGAAGTGTACAGACTAGCAAAGTACCGAAGAAAAGTTTCCAAAGTTGTGATTATTCTCATGAAAAGTTCTTAATATCGTTTTTTACATAGTTTTAGGGCCAATTTCTTGACCAGTTGATACAGTCACCAGCGTGTAACTCAAATGAGATTTTTCTCTCAAAGTCTCGATCATTAACTGTTGGGAGCATAGCGTAATAATCCTTAAACTGAAAGAAAATATTCTCAATGGCAACTTGCACGGATGAAAATTTTCCAGTAGTTTGGGTCAACTAAAGACAGAAAAGCTGGCGACTTCCTCGCTCAACGCATCATCATTGCGATACAAAGAGGAAATACAGCCAGCATCGTGGGTACAATTTCACATAGGTTAATCTTAGATACAGGTTAGGTTAGTTAGATTCATTTATGTATATATGTATATAAATTTTACAGGTTTGAAAATAAAGCCCAATAAAAAACTGTAAGGGTTCCGTTTTTTCCATTTTGCCTACGGAACCCTAAAAAGGCAATTATGAGAATATTCTGCAACTTATATTGCTATCACAAAATAATTTAACAAAATATTTATATCTGTTTGAAGTTGGTACCTTTAGTAAGTGTTGTTCAACTCCTATCATTAATAGAATCAGGTTTAATCATTTTGTATCACGTTCTAATCTTACCTTGTATATTGCTATGTTTTTGACATGAATTGTATAATGAATTAGGGTCACCGAAACGTAATTTGATAACAATCTTTGACACAACTGTTTAAATGAAAACCGCAAAGTCCGTACCCTAAGATTATCTGAATAGGTATGTTGCGTCAATTAAATAAGGTTAAATATTTCTAATTGATCAATAGATGGTCAAGTTGACAGCACTAATCATTAAAATACGAATTTTGTATTGCAGTTCTATACATTGACTTCCCTGTTCATACAATTCATACATCTCAAGTTTAAATGTATTTTATCCGTATCCGACACGTTAGCAATAGTAAATTTTCCCCTCACTAGCATAAAAAGCTTGTTTATCCTTTAATACGAGTGGGTAAAAACGTATTTTAATCACTAGTGAGTAAAGAAATTAATGACCTTGTAGCGTAGCGCGAAGTATAGTAGTAGCATTCTTTTGACAGATAACAAAACGTAAAATACTCATGAATGATTCGTTCCACATTAACTATAACAAAAAAAATTGTTTGAAAATTTATTTCATTTGCTGATTTCATTCATACATAAGACCTAAAGTCATCCTATATTCAAGTATAGAATCCTTTCGCTTGTTAGTTTTACAATTTCATACTCGCGGGTAAAATACAACTATGCACCCTTGTATAACAAATAACTATTTTAAGGAAAAGACAAAACACATTTGAACTAAAATGGAGTAGTTGGTCGTTTTATGAATAAGGGGAATAATATCTATAATATAGATTATAATATTAGAATATTATGTTCCGTAGTATATTTTGTCATTTGGTTCATCTTCTTTTTACCAAGTCACACACCTTGTTGTCATACTGCAAAGTTTAGTTTGCCAGACCATACTACTAGAATGTTATGTTAGATGAAGATGACCCACAAACAAGTTGGACCTTGAGACATGTCATTGACGGATCGGTAAATCGGGTCGTCCCACACGTTGTCAGCGAAATTACATCATCACAGGTGAAGCTACATTTCGTACATTTGTACTGATAAGTAGTTGAAAACAGATTCACTTTTAACAATCTTAAGGCCTAGCCACAATGATGCAATTTTATATGAAATACTCAAAAGTGACGTCACGTTTGAGTACTGCCAAATGACCTACTCTTTTCTTCTTTTCAATTTATTAAATAGAAGTTCTGTACAAAAATGACTGCAATCTACATCTTAGTAATAATGTCTTCGTGTATTATGTCGTGCATAATGTTAAATAACTTATTTTAACTAAAGTCATCATCCATATGACTGCGCTGTTCCCAATTTGTACCTATTCATATATTTAAGTACCTACAACAGAAGCCACAACTCTTTATAGGCGACCTCGCCTTAAGGCCACATTATTCTGCTACCTTCACAACCTTATTACGTCACGTTAAAGTCTATTATCGATCAAGTCAACCCACGTGGTAAACTTGTTGATAAAACTACTGAATTAATTGCAACAATAATGTTTTTTATTAGTTGTTACATAGCATTTGAACCCGGAACTTCTGCTTCGTAATGAAAATGAAATGAATGAAAATGAATTTAATTTGAAGAACAATAAGTAAACAATACATATTTCAAGATTAGAAACATCATTTGTTTTTATAATTAAACAAATTGATATTGAAGTTACTTTTTTACAATGCGGATAATCCCACAATGTCGTAACAGATGTGCTTACCATAGAAAAAATCAACTGCGAAAGACTCTGGTTGTCACGGGATTCGAACCCGCTTCCTCTGGATTGCGGTATATGAATACATATTTGGTGGTCATACCACATAACCACTACAAAATACAAAGTACCTATATTGCTCTGGATACTTGAGGTGCTCGATGGCGGTGAGGCTCGGACACCTAAACTAGGTCATCCTGTATCTCAGGGTCCTGTCCCCTCCGCAACCGAGCATGGTGCTGGCTATTTGATGGGTGCATAATATTTTTTTTTATGTTGGCACAACAAAGTGGCTCCACTCCACCCGATCGTAAGTGAAAAGTGCCCAAATCGCGGCGGCGACGAACAGGAGACAATCAGTAACCTGTTAGTTGCCACCGCCTTGCTGGCCCGCTAGATGCTTCTTCACGCTCCGTTTAAAGGTAACTTATAGGTATGTGGAAACACATGTGCCGGTAAAGAATTCCGCATATGAAGGAATTGCCGAATTTCTTAGTACGTGTGGGAATATTTTCCACGGTGAAGGAGTGACAGTGAAGGCTGTACAATTTAAATTATTCTTCCAGACCTTAAACTAGTATATGCTGTATTTTAAGGACTGGGTTAACTAAACTTATACTAAGTAACATAACTTAGGTATACTGTACTAAAGTTACGGAGTCGTGATCTCAACTGTGAAAAACGTGTGTTGAGATGGTCTTTCTGAACAAGTTTTCCCATGGGACCTATATGAACAAACGTATAATGTACATTTTACGACTAGTAAAATTCGAGTTCATTGATATCTCTCCCTCATTCATTCAATTTACCCTTCCCTACCCTTCATTTCTCCCTACTAATCCCTTGCAAATGTGTTTAGTTTTACACAATTATGGAAACGAGACCGGCAATTATGAACACTTCCGTTCCGGTCGGTACGAGATCAGTTTTTAAATGCACATAATATACAATACAGATGTAGTGAGAAATGACTTGCCTTCGGAAACGTTCGTCAACGTCATGCTGTTTCAGTCTATCTCACTGAGACTGACAGTAATAGCTGTCATGCTACTTCAGTCAGACTCGGTGACACTGCCTGAAACAGCATGTGTTTACGAACGTTTCCGAAGGCAAGTAATTTCTCACTACACCTGTACTGATTTTTTGACGTCTACAAAATTGCATGAAGATATGTACAGTCGAAGACAAAATAAGGGGTATACAAAAACGTTCAAAAATATGTCCCAGTGCACTCTAATTCTGTGTAATAAGAACGTCGTAACATATTTATGAACGGATTCTTTCGATACTTATTTTTGCACTTGACTGTAGTATCTTTTTTCTCACATTTTAGTTTTTTAATGATTTCCGTTAACATCTAAGTATCGATTAAGTGAGAAAATGTATAATAGCTTCTGAATTAAAAGTGAAGTCACTGTAATACAATTGTATCATTCCATCTGTTTTCTCACGCAATCCATTCAGTTTTCCGTGATAGGAACAGATAAGTTATAAAAATACACGTTGTTATAAAGCTGTGAAATTTGTTTGTGTAAAAAGTGGTTGTAAAAACGTAAGTGCTTTTATTACAGGTACTCTGTCTGGTGACCCTGCCTACTAGGGTTGCCACTTTTTTTTTAAGACAAAATAGTATTTTTTATGAAAATGTTTAAAAAATATAGCACTTACAGGAAAAGTGAGGAAAAGAATAGTACTCCTATTTATTCCTTCAGTTTTAAAATTCCAAACAATCACAAATTTGAAACCGCTG